>JAVKLA010000036.1:21522899-21552585 GCA_034782735.1 Sagittarius serpentarius | reverse complement strand
CCGCCCCCCCATCTGTAACTGTCTGCAATCTAGCAGAGAAAGCACTGTCTTAAAAAGTGGAAACACCTTTATTAACTGAAAATAATTGCACTCATCTTCCTTGATCTTTCAATTTTCTGAACGTTATTCTTGCTCCTGAGGGCTAGCAGCCATCAGATGTCTGGGTGTGTTATTAATATTTACTAGGGATGATTTCTTTAAGAATAAGCACTGCTGAAGTAAACCAAACCTTTTGAACAGAATCACCGATGATACTTTAATTATCCAATAAATTACAGCTCATGTGCAGAATTAATCGGAAAATAAGGCTCTAATAAATATGATCTTCCCAACTTACATGCAAATTGAAGCTTTGCCTTCCTGCTCAGAATTGTTCCAAATGAATTTGTGGCCAAACACTGGTATGTTCCAATATCCTGTTTTTTATGTGGGTTATTGATTGCCAAGCTGCCTCCAACCAACCTGTAGTGATAACTCATGGTAAGATCAATATCTGTGCCATTTTGCTTCCACCTTTGAGGGGAAAAAAATCAAATTATGCTTATAATTTACAGAGCCTATTCATATTTATCTTAAATAGTGTGCTGTAGCATACCTGTAATGATAAAAATGTAGTTAAATATCACAAAATTGTATCATTTTTCACATAAGATTGCTGCTTATATCAATCTTAATGATATCAGTAATTCTGTCCTTTGAAAAATCTTTACTACTTTTATGCTAGTCACCACTGTTCATCCAAATGTCTACAAAAAGCAATTATAACTTATTCTTACAAACTAAGTTATCCATCCAGTTGGGAGTATGGTATATGCCTCGGCTACAGCTACCTTATTTTTTATAACATAAATATTACCTGAGTGTGCTTTACAGTCCTTGCAAATGATGTCATAAATTTGGTTACAAAAATGATTTGGAGATATAGATCAGGAAGGATTATACTTCAGAGGACAGCCGAAAGCAGAGAGGGAAGTTTTTACACAGCAAGTTTGAGACTGATAACTTAATGATGAAAATGCTGCTATTTTAAACCACGATTTGTCCCTATTAGTCCACTAAGTACAAAATGGATTTTATCTGCAACATTACACAGCTATTTACAAACATCAAAATAAAATTTATATTTTGAAGGAAATAAATATTATGTTTTAAGAAGGGAAATTTTGTGGCTTTACCGTTAGTCACATGAGGGTTGAATTTCTATTGTCCACTTGAGGTCCAAAGGAAGAATAAAGGACCTCAGTCGCTGATGTCTGCAAGCTTTGGGCTTGCTTATGCCCCACCGTAGGTTGTCAGCAATCCTAAAACTATGTAACCAGATCTCCTCTTCTAAATTTATACCACAACCATCTCTTCAGCCTGTATCATTTCTGTTGACCTACGTGGCTGTGATGCCTCCCCCTCCATAGGGGTGCAGAGACCACACAAGAGTTGCTAAAGGCTCGCTTTGGGTTTGCAGAAGGCTTTATGGCAGTCCTCGAAACAAGGACAATTGTCTCCTTGTTAATTATCTGAAGGATCACAGCATAAAAAAAAAATCTGTTTCTTGGTTTGTTTTTTTCTTTGCAGAGATGAACTTACTGACAGTGATGGTAGTTTCCTCAGCTAACAAATTGAAGCAAACTTGCACCATAACTATATTCCTGGAAGATCTGACCTGGGTACACAGCACAATACTTCACTTCTATCACCTACGGACCTTTCTCTACACGATCAGACCGCACAGGTAGTTATTCTTTTGGAAGAAGAGTTTCAGACTCTGCTGTGAAATGCAATTCTGTGTTCCAAGGGAAATCTTGACAAATATGCACAGAGGAAGCGAGGATCCTGACCTTTCAAGTGGACACTTGTTTTTAAAGATGAGTAGTGACTGATTAAGATATGAAATCAATTGAATTCTGTGAGCAAATTCTAGTAACGTTAAATAATTTACCTAGGTCTGCCAATCCCTGACTTAATCCACATTAAGAAATTCAGATGCAACAGTGGACCATCAGTAATTCCTCCTACCGATTGCAGACGATTTTTGACCTTTCTGTACCTCTGATCTATTCCTTTTTTATGTTTTCCTTTAGTTGGTCTAGGTTTTTGCTATTGTTTGGGGGTATTGTGGCTTTTTTTTTTTCCAAAGGTGAGCAAAATCTTGGCTGCTGCCCATCCATGAGCCTGCTCTGTGAAGCAGTATCTGTATCTGTGTTAGGATTTTTCCATATTTCAGGACTTGCGTATGGTACATGCTGTCTAAATCTTTCAGTTTTCTAATATAGGATATTCTGGTATTTAGTTTGCCAGTTCTCTTTAACTTTGGAATCAATCACTGAAATAACTGCTGTCATCATTACATGGCTCCCAATTAAGCTCTATAATTGTTTTTCAAAACAAATGCAAAGTTGTTGGCTTAGTTGCTGCAAATGAATTCTTCACAGTATCCCCATAATCATTCTAATCACCATGGTACAATGATTATTAAACTTTGCATATAGAGCAGGGGTTCATCTGGTGTGGGCTTTTTCCTAATTAATATGTTTACATCACTGAAGAAAGTGAATTAATGAATTCATGTGATAGACAATGATTTAATGACTTTGTGTGTTCTGCAGTATACTGTCTAATACACAGAAATCTCTGAAGAATTATTTTACGAAAATTTTAATATAAGCCTGTTAAAGCAGGGATCAACTACGTGCTTTTGTGAACTTCTTCATGAAACCATTGGAAAATTCTTTTTGTTAATTGTAAGAAATGCATTCAGGACCAATTGTTCCAGAACCTAAACTTTAAAAAAATATGGTATATGCTGATGCTGAATTCATTAGCTCCCTAGGAATGTAAGACTTCTCAAATCATATTGGTATGTTGAAACTTAAAAAAAAAAAAAAAAAAAGACCATGTCTTTTATGAATTCATAGAACAAATGATCATATTGTATTTGCTTCAAAATCTAACTTGTTATAGAACACCAGTTATAAAACATTCCCGACAAATTCTTCATTAAGTTAAAGATTTTCAGAACGTATATACGTGGGACCTTCCCCCATTCCCATCTTGATTTAAAGATCTCAAGCAAGAGGTATTCTATTCTCTCTTGTTCTCTTTTCTTAAATTGTTGCCAATTTATCCTAACATTTGAATACACCAATATACCAGTATTCTTCCAAGCCACTGGGTTATGTTAAATCTTTGATGCTGGACTTATTGGGAACTTCCTTCTAAAGTACACTGCAGTCAAATCACTGATAGACAGATAAACCTGTAATATATGATGATTTCCTCTTATTTATACTACTTAATCAATACTTGTGATTTGCTATTCAAATGTCTCCATCTCCAAGCAAATAAAAATACGGAGGAGTAGAATTTATTAATGAACGTGAATATGTGAGTAATGTGTATTTACAATGCAACTGGCAATTTTGTAATCTATCTTTAAGCTAATATCTTAGAAAAAAATTGTGGAAAAAATGATATAATGAATTTCTATCGTGCTTTCACACTGAAAAATTTTTGATCTAACTAAAAATGCTCAAAGAAGGCAGAAGAACATAAAACAGAGAAACAGTGAAATATTAGAGATCCTTGCAGAATACAAATATTCTCAGGACTTGTTTGAGAAATTTCAATTTTTATTTATTTTTTTTTTTATACACAAGCTGACTGTTAAGCTGCATACCCACAGCTTTCTCTGGTGTTTAGACATCCCTTGTCCTTGCTGAGTAGAATTTTTTCTGGGCCACGTACCTACTGACACCACGATCCCTACACCTCTCCCTACACCCCGACCCACGTTCAAGTAAATCCAGGAGAGCTGAGGAGACAGAGTCCTCAGCCCGGAGCTGCCGCTTTACAGAAAAAAATACAGGCACGAGGTATCTGGCTTGCAATCCAACAGGCACTTACACAGGCTGATAATGAGCTTCAGAGAAGGAGTTTGCTTCAGGGAGATAAAACTGCTGTTTAGTCACCTACGATCTTTGATATTTTGGTAGGGACAATTTTAACTTTTGACATAAGATTGTGATTTCTGGTAAGTGGATAATTAACCAGGAAAATTCTGATCACATCTGTAAGGATACTATACAGTGCTATGCGATGTCTAAGTAACTATGTAATTAAATGAGTCCCATTTCTATGATTAATGAATCTGGAAAAGGGTATTGTTCCATAGAAACTATTCAGGAAAAAGAAACATTTTCTTTCATAAGATGTGACTTCTTTCTGGAAATGAAATGTGAAGGTGTATCAATATCAGTGAAACTATCAATGCATGAATGTTGAAGCAATTAAGGAATTAGTAAAAGATTCCACTTAGGCAATGTGTAAATATTTTGGAAAAATTCAAATGCAATATTTCATTAATCTGTTTTACTTGTCTTTGGAAAAAAGATACATTTAGGACTATTAGAATTTCCTGCTGAAAGAGCTTTTTCCAGCTCTACAAGTAAAATCCTGGAAGTTTTACACAGCACGCATGGCTGCATCATGATTTTGTACCGAAGTTATCATAGCTAGAAGCTATTACTTATAGGTATCTTTCCCTAATTTGCATTACTATCTGTGTGGATATATGCATACATGATTTAATGAATTTTCTTTTCAGCATACTGCTATAATAAAAATACGTATTTTTAAAATTTTGTTCTATGTTTCTTAGATCGTTTACATTCAAATGGAAATGTCCTTCCAAGTCACCTGAGACTTTCTTGTAATTGGGAAAAAAAACTTGCAAAACCCCCTAGGGTGGAGTATTTCCATAGAGGAAGAAAACAAAGTTTGAAAGCTATTGACGGTGTACAAGACAACAGAGGTTGAAAGTATTTTTAATTTTACTCCACTTTTGAAGCAGAACCTGCAGTGAGTCAAGAGACAGCATTTTAGTGAACAAGTACACTATAGCAGGGTTGTCATTTGCTTTTCAAGGGTATGAGTAAGATAAATATATTTTGGGGGTTACTGGGAATCATTCTACAATTATATGCAATGATGATAAACATATTGTATGTCATTTGCAATCATCACAGACTTTGTGCTTCTGTTCCCCCCACTTTTATTTGTCTGTTACAGTTATCTTCTGTGGTACTTTGATACGGATTGAATTTGAATCTCTTTATCTTGTTTTACTGCATTATTCTAAGTTATGCCGAAATATTAAAATACTGTCATAATGAATAGTGCTTATGCTGTCCTTGGATTTCTTATTTGTTCAGTTGACTGCTCTCTGTGAAGATTATTGAGGGGTAAAAAGTCCTGAATTTCAAACTTGCATGACAATGCTAGATTCCATGATTATTCTGGATACTGAATGTAAGGTCAGAAAAAGAGTTAGAGCTAAGCACTGGGGCCCAAACAGGAAATGTCAACATACTGCAGAACACGCTCGCTTGGCAGGCTCTAGGTGACTTCCTTCTGGTTTTTTTTTTCAGTGTGCAGGAAGGCTAGCTGTACTGAATGGAATGACTTAATGGAAGAAAACTGTGGAACTCTGATATGTTCATGGACAAGGCTGTAAGCCGAAAAAGAAGTAAAATTTGTTACTTTAGTTGATGATAATCCCTCAGTCCACTGTAACAGAAAAGCTTAAGTGCAAAAAAATTATGAATCTAATTTGGAAGGTTATGTTTATTTACCACCAGCATCACACAGGACAACAGTTGAAATAATGCACCTGATATTATTATAAACCATTTTGACTTTATAGAAAATGGCATAATATATAAAATGGTATTTATTAGGATATTTGTATAGATTTCCTAACACGTGCTGATTTTAGAGACACTTCTATCCATATTTTTGCTTCCTTTGTAGTCAGATCGATGTTTTCTGTTACTTCTAACCGTGTCTAACAGGAAATCAGTGTGTCTCGTTTTTATTATTTAGCCCTTATGCCTGCTTCAGTTCTGTAGAGTTCTTGCATTGTGGTTGTTAGACACAGGATTTTAAAATGAAGTTGCAAAAAGTTACTACTATATTCAATGAATCTATAAGACTAATATAGTACATAATAAAATAAAACTTTTAGGAAATGCTAAGCATTTTTTCCTTAAAGGAAAGGTATTATTCAGCATATTTATTTACGTAAAAGGTGCTAAATAGCAAATTAGCTTGTGTATAACTTTATTCCTGTTGTACGGGTTCTGTATTTCTGAACCAAAGAAAAACCTTGCAGTAGTCCTTGCTGTTCTTTTCCATCACTCAACAAAGGATATGATTAAAATTTCATATTGTGCTTGATTTATCTAAAATTGTTGGAACTTTAAATATATGGGCTCAATCCTTATCTGACAAAACTGCCGTTAGCTCTACTGAAATCAAAGAAAAGTGCTGAAGACTCCCTGTTCCTTTCAAGTCATGGTGAAAAGCTCCCAGGTTGTAATAGCAGCAGTGATAGCCTGATAACTTCTAATTGACCTAGATGGTTCAGGCACCATCCCCAGATGCTGATCTCGTCTTACTAGAATAACTGAGGCTTTGCAAAACCTCCTTCTAGTGCAAAAAAAAAAAAAAGACGACTCTAATTTATGGATGGGTAGAAAAAAGTGAAAGGGAAAATATGAATATCAGATATCTGATGAGAGGAGACTCCAGAGCTCTCCTGCCTAATGAAACCTGCTCTCTACTATTTGTGCACGTAAGGAGTCCATGGTTGGAATACAAGAGTCAATAATTTTTATGGGTCTCTGAGGAAGCTACCTGTATAAATGGATATGAAGCAGATGGATGGATGAACTGGAAAGACTTGAAATTCATGACATGAACCAGTAGATGTTCATGTTGAAAACGGGAAGAACAAATGGGATGGGAAATGGGTGAGGAATCCTACTCATAGGAAGAGAAGTTATGCCGTGAAAAGGAGAAAAAGTGTTCCTTTACTAGCAGAATGTTTGGAAACAAATTAACACATGAAGTACAAAAGCCAAGTTGATAACTAGTAGTAGTACTTTACAGAGGAAACTGTTGTGTCACCAATTAAAAGCTATTGAATAAATACCGTCTAAGTATTTGGTAGGATACAATTTTCTTTCATGTCTTGCATGAATGATTTCTTTTTTTAATTTTCTTTTTCCCAGACCATATTTTCCCCATTCTTTTCTGAATAAAGCATGCTGCCATTTTTTTTCCAGATTTCCAGCTTTTCCTCTTATTAGACTCAGGTTTCCAGATCCTTGGTGCAACAAGATATGTTTTAAATGATGAGTCCATAGTTATTGAATAAACAAACAATGCTTTGTAGCAAGGTTCTGTTAAGTGAGTCTACAGAGTATTGTAAGCTAGATAGCAGAGGTGTGCCTTGCTGTTTCTCTAAATAAACAGTATAAATATACGCATGAAATGTTGGAATTAGAAATGGGCAAGGATGTTGCTTTTTTGTTTGGGAAGCATTTATTGATGTACAGAAAGTTTTATCAAATACAGATGTGCAGCATTTCCCTTTTTTCCATTTTTCACAGCTGTTCTGTGGATTCAGAAGTAATTTTGTATGTTTTAAAATACTTTGGGGACAATTTTCAATCATGTGCTTTCTTTTCCTGTGTTAATTTTCTTAACGGTAGACTAGCAAAAATATTTTTCCTTCATTCCTCAAATTTACTATACCTATGTATATTCTCACTGTGAGGGCTCGACACATTTTGAGGTATGTATGATGGTATACTACTGATTAAAACACAGTTAAAAGATTTACAGTGAGGCAATCCTTTTCCAAAGTTTACTTCACCTGTAGTATGGGAGTGGATATCCTTTAGCTGTACAGTTCAGTAGGATTTCTGGATTTGCTGAGCCCATGGAATAAGTGATATCATATGGCTCTTGGATAAAAATAGGACCATGAAGGGTTTCTTCCCCTGTGAAAGAAAAACAATAATTTAAGATTAGACTTCTTTAGCGTGTCCTTACACATAAGAGTGTCCTTTGGTGTCCTTTGCCAGAAGTTAAGGTCTGCTATTATATTCAGCAGAGAATCCACCTCCAGACATTTGGCTATTAAGGAGGAAATATTTCAAGCCTGATTGATAATAAAATTGCATATCCCAGGTGCTGGTGATTTATTTTGCAAGTGACAGTGAAGACTAGCTTCTCTGCATATTTCCTATGGAAGCTATATGGCCATTTATTAAATCTCCCCCATCTACCTCATATTTGTGCTTTAGATCGCGACTGGAAGCAGGAACGGATGAAGTTACGGCTTTCTGTGTTTGGCACTTCTACCTCCCTGCTCGCCTGGGGAAGGGGATGCGTCACCCTTGGAACGACAGGCAGCTCACTGCCTGCGGCCAAGCTCTGGCAACGCGGACGTTTCGCTACGGTCCGTGAGAGTGCATATCGCAGGAGAGGAAGAGTGAGGACTTCTAGCAGACCAGAAAATAGCTTCTAGATCGGGAGGTACGTCGTGGTGGGGCAGTGGTCCTGGGCTTTCCTTCCCTCTGCCATCTGGGCCCTCTTCGTGGCGGTGGGGTCCAGAAGGTCACATCACGGACTAAGGGTATCGGTCATTTCCTTCTCCTCTAACCCTTCCCATCCTTTGATACGTTACTTTTGTGTCCTTTAGCTGGCCTGGTTGCAGGGCGTGGTTTGTGAGTTGTTTTTTTTGTTGTTGTTGTTTCCGCCCCCCCCCTCCCCCATTTGGGTGGGCCCTTTTAAAACAGAAGTAGCATTAAATGAAGGTTGGTTATTTATAATTTTCACTAGAACCTGTATCCTCCCGGTGACCCACCGAGTCTAACTACAGCATGTAAAATCACGGAGATAACAGTTACGTGGGCTGGGGTGAGACCCGTTTGCTTCCTCAAAATCTCAGAGGTTCCCACAAGGAGAACTTTCATGCAGATTAATTATTTTTTGTTTCAGTTATAACTAAATACTAGTGATAGAACAAATAAATGATCCCAGATCCCTGAATAAAGCTTAGCAACTGGACCATCCTCCGGTTCTCGGATGCCTTACATGAGTCCAAGAAAAACCAAGTTTGCAGTACAGTCACACAGCTGGGAAGAAGAGGTATTAACCCAAAACCTAGTTGCTCTACGCTTGTATTCTGGAAGCAACACAAATGTTAGCAGTAACCACATCTGATTTTATTCACCTATTTTATCTGCGTGTTGGTAACGAGAGAGGGAAGGTACAACCTACTTCCCAAAGGCCACTGCTTCACGGCGCCTTGTGTCATTGCTTCAGTCCCCCAGGTGCCACGTGCAATCCTCTTGCTCTGTAGCTCTCTAACTCCTAGAGGGTTTTTTCAGCTGCTACAAATAGGTCTCGCTCTACGGACACCAGCAGAGTCTCCTCCTGCATCCCCAGAGATGATCAGCTGTCCTGATGCATTAACTCCGCGTGCACCCCCGGGCAGTTCCCCAAGCTGCACCCCAGCCCGGTCAGCTCCAGCCGCTGGCACCCTGTCAGCCCAAGTGCCTTCTGTAGGGTCACAAGCAACTGTACACGTCAAAAGTCAGATCATCTGTATCTGCTACCAGCTGTGTACATATTCATCTCCCTTTGTACTTTTTAACTACTTCAGTCTTTTCCCTCTAAATTTTAGAAAAGGCAGATCAGTCTTGTTGTCAGCTTTCATCTTTTTATGACACTTGCTATTTTTCTGGGAGTCCTAATCCTGGACTTGTATGAATAATTTTTACCAGAAGTAATGAGAATATAATATCTGATTTTTTTTAAAGTGTCATTGATTTTTTTTTTTTTTTATTTTATAGCTGAAATACTCTTAACCAGGAAAGTTAACAACCCCATCTTTCTAGGAGTAAAATTGTGTTTTACTGATGAATGTAGTCAGGCTTTTCTACTTCAGTAGATCTAAAGCAAAGAACATCTGGCAAAACTCTAGAGAGTGACAAGCAAACAAACATGTTTTATACTTAAGCTTTTTTGACCAGAAGCCTTTTTAAGGTTGGCACCTGACAATCACAGTGTTTTCTACATATCTTAATCGAGATGCCCATTCCTATGTGTCTGTTAGCCCGATTTACACTGTATATCCTTTGGAAACTCAGAAAGTCAGCCCAGCTGTGAGGGTGTTTTCATGAGCAGTACCTGTGAGAAATAGCCTTCGAGAGAATTGGAGTAAAATTCAAAGTAGCAGTCAAGCAAGATTGATTTGTTTTATACCACGATAGCTGTTTGGGTAGACACATCTCATTTTAAGAATATCTCATGATATAAAGGAGATAGCATGGACATACTAGAAAGAAAATATACATCCTCTCAGTTTAGGATATAAAGTAAGCCAGGCTAGTAAAACAGCTGAGATGAGCTAGTGGTTTGAAGACAAAATATTAAACTTGGCTGAACATTTTATGTGATGTTACAAGTGACATAACAGACCATAAAATGCAGTAAATCACATAAAAACTATCAATTTCCATAACTTTTTCATTCTGTTAAACTTTGCAGACTATATGTGAACTTAGAGTAGACTCCAAATATTTCATGACTTATCCATAACTAGTGGACACAGGTGAAAATCTCAGAAAATATGAAGCAAACCCAATGAAAGAAGCTGTCGCTCAACTACATTCAAGACATGACAGGGCCTTGCTGTTTGCTTTTGGCGGGGTTACTCAAATACCTGAAGATAAGCATGTGTTCCAGCCCTTACCTCTGTCTAGAGCTTAAATTCATATTTATTTCTTTAATTCTTTATATTGTGGTTCTTCCGGGGGTCTTTAGTAATAGTGCAAAACGCTGCAGGAAAAATAACTCGTATCTTACAGTTCCAACTTTCTGATCAGAAAGGTTACGCATCTCCCAATATTGACCTAAGACCCCAGATTATTTTTCCTTTATTTCATACTTGCAGAATCAAATGATTGTAAAGTAAACCAGAACTATTTCTATTTCTCGTGAGAGTCCTTCTTGTCATGGGGAGTAGGGGAGAAGACAATTTGTTCAGCAAACCATGCGGGGCACGGCAGAGCGGCTCTCAGAGATGGTGGCTGGGTATAGTTTAATAACCTTTGTTTCTTTTCCTGCTACTCTTCTATTTTTAATCCCCTGATAAATTTTAAGACTCCTTTTTTCACTGTTTCTACAATTGATCCTTTGACTTGTCTTTTTTCTGGTAGGAATTTTCTTCCCTTCTGGCTTAATTTAGTTAGCCTGTTAGTCATTCTCGTTACCTTCCCAGAACTGCCACTGAAAAACTTTTCTGAAGCACCAAAATGACCTAGGGATCATTGTTCCATTTTTTAAATCACTGTAGCTTGGTGGGCCTGAAATTAACAGTGGTGAGCTACCTGATGTACATAAAAATCCCTGGTTTAGCTGATAAAAATGTAAATATTTTGGTAAATCTGGAATTAAATTCCCATGATGAGTTCTGAATGGAGTTTAGACTCATTAGTCATTTGCAGACTTTTGAACATCTTAGTTCTTGTATTCCCTTTCAGTGTCCTTAATACAGCAGACCCTTATTGTGTTGAATAAGGACACAACAGTTTACATGCACCCTAACAGCTCCTTTACAGTAGACACAGTCGCAGTCCCTATCACAAAAATATTGTCCATGAATGTCAGTAAAGGTGGCTTCCTGCTATCATTTTGTTTTCTCTTTAATATCCTTTTCTTGCTGCCTGATCTGCAATAGAGAATAACACCAAATCTGTGAGGAATGATGTGCACTTTCAGAGCCAGTGGTGTACTATGAGTCCATCTCTTATTCGTAGGAAAGGTCAGGCTGGTCATTTCTAATTTCCTGATGCATCCTTCTGCGTTTCGTATAGAGAATGGCCATATATTTCTCCTCATTCTCCAGATTCAATACCAGTCACCATGATTTCTCCAGAGATACGTATGACAAATGAATCTTTGTAGGACTGTTTACTTTTGTTAAGATTTAAATAATTAAGATTTTTTTAATCTATTGGAATATGAATATTAAATGTATCATTTTTATATATCAAACTTGTGTGCGAATCCTCAGCATGGTGCTTGAAAGCAAACATAAACTCTCGTTATGAAATGTTTTATAAGAAGTTAAAATGTATTTCTTTATGATACCGAATCAGTTTGATCTCCATAAAGACCACAATATGCTAGTCTGAATTCAAATCTAAAGTATGAAAATGAATCAACATTCCTTTATTTGTTATATGATACTGTCTTCAGCCAATATAGAGATTAACACAGTGCCAACCGAAGAGGAAGTCTGTTTTCTTCATAATTATGTATCAGCAGAGGATATCGCCGTGCTTTCCTCTCACTGCTTTATGGGCAATGGTTAGTTATATTGGGCTATGACTTTCATGGCAGATGTAGTCAAAGAGTTTTTGGTTAGTCCCAATAAATATTTAAATGCTTATGCACTGTCTCATCCAGACAAGGAGAATGAAACACAAATCTGGAGCCCACACTTAATCAACTTAATTTCCAGCCAAATCCTTCTCCCTGTTCTTTTCTGTTGTCTGACTCTGGCTGGCTTCATATTTAGCTCCTTATGAGGCATCTGCTCAGCTGGAAATGCTAGGCAATACAGCCTGAGAGCAATTTAGGCTGGCCAAGCCATACAACCTGAGAGCAATTTAGGCTGCCCAAGCCATACAACCTGAGAGCAATTTAGGCTGCCCAAGCCATACAACCTGAGAGCAATTTAGGCTGGCCAAGACCCAGACTGTAGCATTTGCATAGATAACTTAGTAGACCAGTATTGCAAAACAGCTGACTTTTTTTTACCCCTTTCCTACCACAGATTTTCCTTTCTATTATGATTTTTTTGCAAAGTGGAGTCATAATTACTGTTACTTGAAACGGATCTGTCGTATCAGATAAATTCTGTTTGGTGAAATTGAAAGTGTCCTAGAAACCTCATGCTCCGTTTGCAGAGAAAGACCACATAAGGCTTTAGGTTTGCCTGTGTGAATCAGCTCCAAGTAGTCAAACTCAAGAGGATTCAATGCTCAGGGACCAGAAATGTACAGTCCTGTTGGTCTGAGAGCTCCAAAGTCTGCAGTATTTGCAGCTTCTGTGATTATTCCTGTTGCCACGATGTTTTGTGGAGCTGCTCAGAGATTAGGAGCCCTTTGTGCTGTGTGCTGTAGAAGAAGGAGCTAGAGGTCCTGCGTTGAAAAATGCCAAATAGGTGATGGACTGGGGCTCTTTTTCCCTCACTTGGACTCACGCAGTAGGCATGGAGAGGTCACGCTGCTCCCTAGGCAGGTATATATGTAGCATATCAGTGTATCCTTACTGAAGACCTTAAGAATAAAGAGGCCAGAATGATGGTAAAACCTATACTCTAAAAAGCTTTTAAATGCAAACCTGCTATAATTCACATAAGCAAACCAGATAAGGAGGAATTTATCCAGGCTATTAAGTTCCAGGAAGGCTGTAAATTCCAGGGGTAGTGAGTTTCTAATGAATCTTTCTTAATGTGCCTTAGATAGAGCCTCATATCTGATCCAAAACATTCATATGACTTTATGGGCCAAAGATGACACCTGATTAAGAGGCCTCTTTTAAATCAGCTTGATAGTAAAATGCCTGTCAGTTCTAGCAAAAAGGATGGGACAGGTGAGTTAGAGACTTCCTCCTTGTAATGACAGCACGGGTAGAAAAAACATGAAAAATCCAAATGACTTCAGAATCTGTTTAATTTTCTTCACAGCTGAAGACATTGGTAAGTTTTAATTGCAAGAGGGGGAACTTATAGGGCCCACAGATTTTTAAACGTGGAGTCTTTCCCTGCAAATAACGTTAGGGCTTTTGACTGAATCTTGTCAGAAGCAGAATAGAATGATTATTTTCCTCATCAAAACCCCGGACCAGGTAGCTCAAGGACTTTAAAAGGAGCATGACAGATGCAAAACGAGAGGTAATGGATGAGACACTGTTTGCTAACAGGAAAGCATAAAGTAACACACGTCAGTTCAAGGAATCAGATATTAACGCTGAAAGAGAAGGCGGGAAAAGAAGCAGAGAAGGGCCACGAAAGCATTCTGTAAAAAGGAAAACAACCTGTCAGTAGTACAGGCAACGGGGGAGGCAGGCTTCCCTCCTCTCCCTCTCGGTGACGTTCTGTTCTCAGAGTGAAGCAGGAGACATACACAGAGAAAGGGAGGATAGAAGAGATGTTATAGGTTTGAGCAGGCAGAAGCAACCTAAAACCTGTAGGATTTTCCCAAAGGGCCTTCAACTTTCATGTGTTTTCTCCCTTCAGACATTGATATACAGAACTCCAGAGACACAGGGCTCCTTTCAAGTTTCAGCTTCTATTGAAAAAGTCAAATTGGGAGTAGTGGTGAAATTCCACATTGTCTCTGTTATCAGACACCAAAACCAGAAAGACACTCAGCTGACTGTGATGTAGGGCGAAAGGCAGGCGTCGAGGAGGCGCGCAGGATGAAGTCGTGGCCCTACTGAAGTCACAGAAACTCTCGGTAATGGATTGAAGCTCGGTGCTCGGGCCCAAGTTTCTTACACGAAGCTGTCTATAAAATGACAAGTCAGCAGCGCAAGGCATCCCTTTCATCTGGGACGCAGTAGGCTAGCGATACCCCTTCCACGCAGATCTGAAAAATCGGGAGGGTAAGCAGATGAAAGGAGGCACAGCTGTGAACTCGCGCTTGCCCAGCAGCGGGGACGGAGCCGCCACCCCGAGGGCCGGCCTCGCTTTGTCCCCTCTCCCCGTGCGTGGTGCGTGCGGCTTGCCTGCGGCTCACCCGGGGAACCACGGTCTGGATGTGAGTTTGGAGACGTACCTTGCAAGACCAGAATGGTTAGGGCTCCTCCAGCCCTGGCAAACGACCCAGGGATGTTAATTGTCTTCAATGAAAACAATTCTGTATCCCCTAAATTTTATTGCTTGAAAAATTATTGAAATATTCCAGGTTTTTTTCCTAATATTTAAAGGTATAACCTGTATGGTGGTGTAAGCAGGGTGATCTGAGGCTAATGTGGCAAGCAACGCACTCAGGTTATATACTAACTGCACATTTCCCTGAAGTACATGGCTGTGAAAACAAATAATAAAAGTATAAAATATGACTTTAATTACTAATATAACCAGCTGTCAGGATTGCCAGAATCTAGAATATAAAATTAGGGTGTAATATATCACAGGTGATAATTAAGGAAATATTATGCAAAACCAAACATATTCTTGAACTGTGAGCCTTTTTCAATTAAATGTATGTATTGACAAAAGATTTTGTCACAACCTGATGTTTCAAACACTTTTTTAACAGTTCTATTATGATAACCAGTATTGCTGCAACGCTTTGAGCTAACTTTCTATGCACATAATTGGGTATCAGTGAATTTATTACCCATCTGCATTTTGATCTAACAGATACACACATTCTAATTCCAAAATAATTAACGATAGATCTCTAAATGCCAAAATGTCATATTTCTCATAATACCATAGTGAGTATAGCAATCAAACTCTTGCTTCAGATTTACGTGATACCAACTGCATTCAATACAAATCCAAAATATTCCCTAAAGATTCCAGACCAGAAGTTCAAGTTACAGTGAAGGAAAATTGCTCATAATTGGTGCAGTCTGGATAGCATTCAATGCAGCTTCGCTAATTTACGCTTTTGGCTACAGATGAACACAGATTTATGAACAATTAATTGCAGAGATACATGTAAAGGTACGATAGCCTGAATAGGTATAGTGGCTACAAATACACCAATGTGTGAACCTCATTAACAATGTAATGTTTTATTAAAAAATAAAAATGTGTAAGAGTGCTAGAATTACTAACTCTGCATGACTTCATCGGCTTTACGGAAAGAATTTCTGAAGACTTTTGTGTTATTGTGCAGGACGCAGGCAAGATAAAGGAAGCTTCTTCATTTGTGCAGGTGATTTGTTTTATGTCATGAACTTGGTCATGTCCTTCAGATACAGAACTATTGTGGAACAGACATCTAATTACGGAGACAAATATCCACAATGAAGTTAGAGGGATGCGTCTTTATGATGTATAGTAATCCTGACGTGCACTCTTCTCAATGAAATTTCATTAGTTTTTGTGTTACTAGGCAAGATGAATAAATAATAATGAACCTTTTCCAATCTACTGCACAAGCATTTTGTTCACTGTAATTTCAGTTATAAGTGAGACCTAGATTTGATGACAGATACTGTTTGCTGCATTGTACTGTTGTAATATTCATTTGGCACTGTTGCCAAACTGACTGAAGGCTTAATTCAATAATTTACAACACAGGAAAAGATAACAGCTATATCATTTAATATCCTGCCAGTTAAATAAATCCAGCACTTTGTTTCTCTGCAACTTTTTTTTTGTGCAAAACATAACTGTGCTTTACTGTCTTAGGAGGATGGTGATTAACTAAGCTCAGATAATTTTTGACACTGCTAGTGTTGATCAGCTCTGGGGTTTTGTGTGATGACTCCAAAGCTCCATTGTAACTATTGATAGACACTCTGTAGAGGAGGGGAGAGAGTCAAACACTAACTTGAATAAGCATATAACAATGTGGCAAGCTTATGCTCAAAACGAAGGAAAAAAAAAAACCAAAAAACTGTGAAAGTTCCTTCCAGCCTTTAAACCCCATTTCAGACCCATTTCAGTCTTTTCATTAAGCATCTTGCTTTGCAGCCTTACGCTCCCATCCAGTGACTTGGGAGACAGAGGGAGACAAAAGGGAATTGCTCCATCACCTCCTTCCTCTAGATCCTGAGCAAGCCTGGCAGAGGAATAGCTCGGTCTCTCTTTTCTCCCTCTTTCTATGTAGGATAAACCATGTCAGTGGTTTCAAGGAGTTAGACTGAAATGCCTTATTCCTCCACCCCCCTGTTCTTGGCTAGCCTGAGGTATCTGGGACAACCAAGCCTTTTAATCTTCAAGTTCTTTCACACAAATCTTTACCATCTTTCATGGTGCCCCTCTTCCTGCCCCATGGCAGAGAGACTTGGGGAATCTGTTGGAAAAATACTGATCAAATACAACTGAATTTACTAGGACACTTTTTTTATTTCCCCAGTGTGACTGTAATTTCAGTGTAGGAAATACGCAGCAGCCTGATGAATGCTGAGTTTGGCTAACATTTTTATGTTAGGCAATGGATCAACCCCTACTGAACAACGTATAAGCAACTGATACTCCATTTTTCCTTAGCCTTCCCTGGGTGTGAAACACTGTACTATGTAACATATATTTATCCTATTCTTATGTGTATCTATAAATGTGTAGTGTATATACATCCTTAGAGGAACTTACACGCACACGTACACACACACACACACTGTAGGGAAAGATGGAAGAGATCTGCTAAGAACGTCTCTTTGCTTTTCTATTTATATTGACTGTGTACTATGCAATAGATTATAATTGGTGTAGTAAATACTTCGGTGTTTGAAAACAGTACCAATTCAGTGTGTGGTAGGTACTGGATATGATGACAGCTGCATTATTTTCAGGCTGATACTTAGTAGCAAATATCCAGCCACACTGGAATGAAAAAGAAATTATGAAAAAGGCTAGTCTGCAAATAGTTTGAATATACTAAAGCAAACAATGATTCCTCTTTTGTTTCCAGAGGGCACACTTCGTAATTCCCATTTATGTTCAATAGGAAACGTCGTAACGCGAAGTAGTATTTTGGGTTTTGCAGTATTACGAGTCCCAGATCTTGTAGAAAGCTAGATACAATCACCATTATAGGGGACTTAAATTGCAGGTGGATGTTTAAGCTCTGTGTACATATTATTTAATTTTTGCTTATTTACTTTGAATAACTGGAACGAAATTGCTGCTTCATAGATGCTTTCTTTTCCCACTAGGGCTTAAATAACAGGCACGAATAAAGCTAGGCAGGAACTAGCTGTAAGAATATGACATCAGAAATGATTTTGTATGTAGATAGAAAGGTTTATATTATGGAATAACACTTAGAAATAATAGAGATCATGAAGGTAATAGAAAAACACGGGGAGGGAATTTATTTTTGCAGTCCACATTACTACCACGGCAAAAATCCTTAGGACACAGGAAGATCCGATATAGAAATTTCAGGCTGCCACCTACTTCTTGCTTTCGGATGATTGATAACTTGGGAATAAAATCTTGGAAAATAAATCATCTTAAGCAATTAAGGTAATGTCAAACCAGGCAAGATTAAAAAGCTCTTTGTTTTCTTACATATAATTGAAGAGGAATGCAAGAGATATTTATAACGTTTTAAACCTAAGGCAGATCCTGATTTAAATTAGATTAATCAGGCAGGATATTATCGAAATATTTATCGTATTGACTGACGGATTTACATATGCCTGTCATCACAGCATTGACATCCGTTTAGTAGATTGAAACTAAATTTGGAACTTTAAACAAAAAAAATGGTCTTTCTTGATGAAAAATCAGGTACAGTCTATTGCAAAATTGACTGTCGGCCAGTGAAGAAATGCAAGGGTCAAGCAGAAATGTCTCTTCATTTTCCCTCTTAGCCTTTTGTATTGTCACACAAATAGAGAACTGCTGCCTGGTGTGCGATGTATGGCACAATTCTCTGCTCCCAGGGGGTTTTGCTTGGTTGTGTCCACTATCCTGACTGGAAAAATCTTCCCAGTTCAGCTCTGCCTTGGGCATTGCATGTAGTGTAGAAGTAGAGGAATATGCAATATAGTATTCAAGCTATATGCCATCTCTGCTCTTATGGCCTTCTTTAGGTGTCTACTTTTGGCTGACTGTCATGTAATCAGTTGGATGCACCTTTAATCTGAGCCAGTGTGGCTGTTTTGATGAGATGTACTATCCTGCGCAGCATCACCTGCAGATCTGCCTCACCCTTAGAATATTTATGTTTAATTATTATTTTGGCATCCTGGCAAAAAAAAATTCATGACTATCATAAGCAGCAGAAGGGAAATGGTGACTTAAACAGTCTGTATCTCAGAAAAATCTGGTTGGGATTTCATGGAACATAGCTTTGCCATTAGAAACCTACTGCATTTCAGAAACCTGCTGAAAACAGTGAGGTGCAATAGCTCCCCATGAAAGGGCATCATAATCCTCTATTGTGGAAAATATTAGGCAACCAAAATATAATTAACGTTGTATATTTTGTTATTGTGTCAAGCACTGAAGGCTCCCAGGCACTTTTAAAATAAATAGAATAAACGGAGATAAATGAAACTGAACTCTGTTAAATATCATCAACTAAGATCTGCTTTATTACTGGCAATTAAACAGTGAAAGTCAAAACACAAGCTATCATTATCACTCATTGATTAAAAACCAGTTAGAACATTGCATTTCGAACTAACCTACCGCTTTGCTCATTACGCATTTCAGCATGAGCAACAGCACAATATTTCAGAAATAATTAGGAACACAGCATAAGCGATCAGTGCTAATGTTCTTGAATAAAATTGCCAAAGCAAATGATTATAGATCAGCCAAAAGGCACTATTTGAAGCCATCATCTTTTGTGACTATTTAATATCTTCATGATGATCTTTTTCTGAGCAAACACAAATGAAGTTAAAGTCTTTTCGGTAATGGCATCCTAAAATTTAGCAGAAGCCACAAACATAACTTTGTAAATGATCATTTTTTGGAAAATAACTGCTAGCAATTGAGTTGCTCAGGCAATTTTTGTCTCTAGTCTCTGTTTTAAGGGAGCTAACATCAACATTTCTAATGTATGGCAAGCTGGGAATGGCTCACTGTCAAATTACTGTTCTTTTCCATTCAAGTAAAAAATGACCTTTATCCAATCTATTCTCAAAAAACTGACAGCATAAATAGCAAAACAAAACCCAACTGAAAGGAGGAAAAAATAAAACCCCAACAAAAAACACAGGCTGATAGGGCTGCACGGAAATTCTGCTTTGGAGCCGAGACAGAAAGGGAAGGGTTCAGCAGGCAGGGTGACCTGTCCGCGGCTGGGCTTGGAGCCAGGTGTACGTGAAATGGAAAGGTTGCTGGCTGTATCGGCAGGCTGAAAAACCTGGGGAAAATTGGAAAAGTGGAGAGACCTACCATCATACCTTTAGGGCAGTCCCTTTTTCCTTCTGGTGTCAATGTTTGACATCATTTCAGAGCTGTACTCTTTCTTATAAGCAGCAGTAGTCCAAAATACACTTTTCTTCAGGTATCCCTGTGAATTCTTCCTGAATTCACTCAAGGGAAGAGCCTGTAGAGCGTGGGATGATACGCCACTTGGGGACATTTTGTATGATTTGTCCTTTTGTATCTCTTGTGCGCATGTTTCCAGAGGGAAACCAGAACCAGAAATGCTTTTCATAAGCAGATACGAAAAATCCCGTATCTCTGGTACCTGCTCACTCGTCAGTGCCAGTTTAGCTGGCTGATATCTCATTACCCTCTTAGCTGCTTCCTTTTATCTCTGCTTTCATTATTTGTTGTAATCCGGCAATTTTAAGAAACAGGAATGATTTATTAATAACAAATACTCCTATTTAAATCTTGATCTTAAAAGCTGTAGTTTCAAATCAAGTCTTTGTCTACGTTATCATCAAAATTATTTTGCCAAACTATTTTTCCAGCTGGGATTTACACTGATCCCTCTATGCTACTGTATTTAATGCTTAGGGCACACATTTTTTTCTACCCTTGCCCATTATTTCATTTAAACTCCTTGTTTTTTAAGAAGCTCACAAAAACTCATCTAAGCCTTATGCCTTCTCTCCACCTGGAAACTTTACAGAAAGGACAGTATGAGTGCAGGCAGAAGAAATGAGTCCAGGCTTAGGACCCCCTTACGCTTATCCCAGTCCATTGAATTCTCTGCAATTTTGTCCAATTTGACTGCTTGGGCTGGAAACAGAAATAGAGATCAGGCAATCTGCATTCTGAATAGCTTGATGGGAGCTTTAGTGCAGGGACAATAATGAAATGCAGGGAAAACATTTTGTATGTATTACTTTTTGGTAATTTTTCTCTAATCCAAAAATCACAAAAATGCTGTAATTCTGCAGAAATCTCGCATACTTGGATTCTATATTTTTCCTAGCTACAGTAGGAACTGATAACAGGCTGCTAAATTACTGCTTAATAAACCACTAAATGAGTGCCATCTAAGATAACGGGGCATTAAATGACGACTATTCAAGGAAAAAGGAGAAGTGGAGAAAGAACAGCAAGAGGACTCTCTGCATAGAGGGAAATTGGATTAGTCATCTCATCTATGCCAGTGGTGAAATTCAAACCGAAGCACATCTGAAAAAAAAAGAAGGTGGTTTGATGCCGTGATGTGCCAAAGGAAGAAGTACACTTACTGCAGGAGCTACTTCTCATCATGGCGAACTTGAGCTGGGGCAGAGAGTTATCCAATTATGGGGATAATGTGAGGAGTAAAACCTAATAAATGCAAAGTCAAAATACAAGAAAATGCAAAGGCAAAATCCAAAAAGCAGTAAATAACATAATCTTTATGTTATAAATAAAAATATATCAAAAGAGATAGTGGTGGTGGAGAATTTCAGGTTGTAAAGACAAAAGGCCAGGTGTTACTTGAATTTGGGCCCTTGAGCCCCTGCTTTCAATGGGGTTTAGGTATTTGGGTACCTCTCCTCCCCATAAGGGTTAGGGCCCTGATCAAAACCAGTGGAAAGGCATCATAAAGGTCTATGAGAGACTGCTTTGTTTCAGTCCATACATCACAGCCTGGTGTCATCCATCTACAAGAAAGGTTGTCCCAGAAGGCTGAGAACATATTTGCTTGACTTGTAGTAGTTGGAAAATTGTATCATCTTGACTGATACTTAATGTGCCTGCTGTGTAGTATCACCAGTAGAGTTATGACAAACCGTCTGAAGGCCATATTTCTGGGGAATGACATAATCAATGATAGATACTGCTCTAATTTAGGTAGGTTTAGTGTGCAGATTTTTAAAGGAAAGAAAGTAGGGTATTACGTTTCCTCTCCTCAATAATTGTATCCGACTGAATTTACAACACGTCTTGTTTTAACACATGTATTTTCTGCGTGCTAGTATTTTCACGTCTCTATTATCTTGAAAACTATATAGACATTTTAGTAAAATGTCAGTGCAATATAACATATTGTTGTTTTATTATTTTGACTTGCAGTGAAGGTCCAGCTTTGGGCTGACAAAAGTGCTCTTTTCTCAACTTCTCCCTATAAATTTGTTACGCATATGCACGGTGCAGTATTTTACACATATCAGACCGTGACATAAAATCTTGCATCAGGTTAGGTTTCCTTAAATTATATATGAATTTCAGTTGATTTTTCAAATTGTGTGGTTTAGATTTTTAGCCAAAACTGTAAAACCAGGCTATTTTAAGGCATAAAATGGGAATCAGGCTGGATTCTGTTCATGGGATTTCATTCTTTTCCATACAAATATTAGAAGCTTGCTTTTCACGTCAGTTTCGATCTGCAAAACACAGTAACATTTTAAAAAAAATAAGGACCTAGGCATTTAACTTGTAAAAGAATTAAATTCAAATCTTCAAAACTTTTGATCTGCAGATATCTGTCCCTGGAGTAGTTCAAAAGTTGTAGACATGCAGGTTATTTATGTGAAAGTTTACCCAGCATCTAAGCTTGTACTTCTGTGCGTCACCAGAAATTATCAATGTAAACATTCTGTCATAGAAAGTCTTGAAAATAGGCATGGAAACAAAAATTAACCTGGAACCCAAATAAACTTGATGTGGCTTCAGATTTCATAAGGGGTGCTTATTTATGATTTGTTGTAAAAGGAAACTTCCAAGTGCAATGATAAAACTGGGTTTGTTATTTGCTTTCTGTATTTTGAAATGTGTTTTAATAATATGCAGGTATTCCTGTTCCCTAAATCTCACTGCATGCTCTTAGGGTTATGTGATTCTTCTTAGACTCTCTAAAGAGAACACATTATTTACTGCTGGTCAGTAAGCCTTGCAAGCCAGTGACTTCATTGGGAATAAAAGCTACGTCACTTTATAATCGGGTTGATGTGCTATTAAGGAGATGTACCTTTCTTTAAGGCAAATTTGTGGTGTATATATGCTCTGCCATTTTAACTGCAACACCGCACGCAATTTGGTATATCCTCAACTTATCTTCAGGAGAGCCTGGGGTTAATTTAGTGAAAAAAATACATGTAGACTAATTAGAAGATAACAAGTTATAGCTGATAAGATCACTTGTCAGGCAAATATGAATTCGATATCTATTGCATAAATGACTATATTTTCTCTGGCCTAGAGCAAACTATTCGTGTTTTGCAAAACCACAAATATTTACAAGAAAGACGCAGAGAAAACTCTTTTATTTCTACTACATTCAGTGTAAAGCAGAATAAATTTAATTAGAAACAGTAGTTGGAGCTATAATGTTGTATTCTGATTTAAGCTGCATTATATCATCAGTGATTTCAGTAGCTTTAGACTAATATGACTGAAATACGAATCTGATTAATGCTCAACAAGACGTTACTAGAGATTAACCCCTGCAGTTTTTTTCACATTGCCTGTACCGGTATACATTTTTTTATAAGCTGTAGGAAAAGTAATCAATCATCAAAAACTATTTGGCATAAGTGTATGAAGTGAGACAATATTAGAGGATGAAGAAATTGCATTCCATAAATCACTTTCATGTTGGTGGGAAGGCCAGCTAAGCACGTGAGTCAAAGTTTGGATAGATTTTACTCTAAACTACAAAGTCATTTTCCAGGGTGAGTTCAGGGCACGGTCTATGAGACGGAGACTGTACTGCGGTTTGGGAGGAGCGGCAGCCTGAATATCTGTTGGGGCAATGAAAGAGTACAACCAAAAATCTGTCCAAGCGCACACAGCAATTCGGCCACCGGGAAGCCGATTCCAAAGGACGGTGTTCTCTGCTTTTGTAACAGGCTTCTATTTTCCGAGGCAGCTCTCCCAAACGATAAAGAGCTTTGCACCTGCTTTTAAGGAAATCCGGTGGCAACCAACATACCCATGCGCGAGGTCAACGCGTACAAATGACGTACCGCGCCCCAAAGCTTTGTAATGATGCTGAGGTGCCGGAGCCCCTGCCTGCCTCAGAGAGCCGTCCTCTGCCAGGTACATGGCTGCTGATAGAGCTGGGAGGGGACAGGAAAGCGAACATCTCCCACATGGGCTGGATAAAAGAAAGGTGAAGCTGCTAACAGCCGTTGCTGCTGCACCTTCCCTTCCCTCCCCTGCCCTGGCCCGCCCCGGAGCAGCCCTCTGGGTGGGCAGGCGCTGGCGGCAAAACAAGGGGCTCAGGGTGACATGGCCAGCAGGTGAGCCGTGACTTCAGTCCAGCCCGCGTGTGCCGGTAACGCCACCGAGAGCTGCAGCTCTCTTGGTACGGTCTGCCTAAATCAGAAATGCAAATGAACTAATGAAGAGACAGAAATCAACTTTTACGTAACTACGGCACTCATGTGTGCATGTAAAGTATTTGTGTGTGCAGAACAGCTCCGGCATAATAATTTCAGTACAAATATCTGCTACCTTTTTACCCCTTTTTACACTCCAGTAAAATGGCTACAGAATGGATTGCATAGAAGTAAACAGTGCTTCTGGTTTTCCTGGATCTGTATGGAAGGTTTGCAATACACAGAATATGTCAGATGTCCTATCACTAAAGAAGAAGCATACTTACTCCAGACGTACGCCAATAAGCCCCCTGACAGTTAACGTGTGTTTTCACTAATGACTAGGGAATGACCTTTTTGTGTCTTCTCTTTGTTTGGGAGCAAATGTGAATAACGTTCCCACGCAAATAATGAAGTGATGTTGCTTATTCAGAGAAAATATTATCCCAAGAAATGATATGATAGATCTGATCTTATAGACAATCGTTCTGGGAGGAGAAGACATTTTACAGCTATGGTGACTTTCCTCGCTGATATCTTGAATAGTTTGATTACTTCAGTAATCTTTCACTTTTTGCTCCAAACCCTCCTTCTTCTTTTGTGCCCACTTTGGAACCATCGAGTACAATTATTCTGTCTCCAAGGACTTCCAGGGCTGCCGTGAAAAGTGCATTTGTCATTACAAAAATATCTTTGTCCATGAGAACTTTTCATTCCTACCAACAGCAGCGCACACCACGGCAAAGCTCACAGGAGTCCTGATTAAAAGACCTGACTTACGTAAGTAGAAATGAATGACTTACAGGTAATTATAGAAGGCTGAAAAGCAGGAGCATGATGTTTGGAGCTAAACAATGTCACAGATAGTGCCTTAATTAGCAGCAAAAGTGATTTAGCAGAGTAATATTCTAATACCAATTCAATTGCTACAAATTATTAATAACAATAAGCACAGAATAACCAAGATCCACTAACAATGAGATGCAATATCTGTCAGAGGAAAACATAGTGCCCTTTTAATAATTAGATTGTAATTAGAATAGAACAATAAAGCACATATTAATATTGAACAAAGGACAAAATACCATGGTATTATGCTATGCAGGAGGAAAAAAAAAAAAATCCTATTGGCAACATTCTAAAAGGGTCTAAAAATCAAATCTATAAAAGTAAAGGCATAGAGATTAGGATTAAAGCCTATAAATCTACCTCTTGCTGGAAACCTGGTAGGACTTCAGACGGCTTCCTCCTTAGCCTGCCCTACCAGGGCAAGGCTTGTCACCTCCCGGTGGACCTTACAGAGGTAGAGGGAAGCAGAGAGACCCAGAGAAGTGGGGGCTGCAGGTCTCCTGTGGGTCTGAAGTCTACCTCCACATTCAAAAGTTGCCCTCCTGCTTGCTCCCCTCTTAAGTCCGGCAGAAGAAGCCATAGAGAAGCTTACCTCTGTTTGGATGCTAATTGTCATAACTATGCCATCAACTACAGCAATTACTAACAGTAATCCTGCAATGGTAGGTGTGGGTTTTTTTTCTTCAGTTCCTGAAACTGTGTAATTCCATCAGAATTAAACATTGCTTTTAATTTTTTATTATTTTTCTTTTTTTAGCACTTAACCCTGAAGTTTAAGGAAAGAATATAGAGAAGGGGAGTTCTGGAGGATGAAGAGCAAATGCAAGGTAAATAAAAAGAATCTATTTGCATTATTATTTGATGGTTTAGGACTATAATCTAGTCTCATGGAAAATGTGCACTTGGCCTGTGATTTTGACTGTGTTTGGAGCTGATAGAGCCAAAATTAGGAAAACTATAGGATCTGAATGTAATAAAACCAACGAGAGGACTGTTTTACAGATGGTACAGATGTAATAGCTTCAGTCAAAGAATGGTTCATCGCTGTCTCAGATATTTTCATTCATCCAGCCCCTACACATGGCCCCGCTAGACTAATCCATCCATATTTTTCTCAAATTACAGATCAGTATGTGTCTCAGAGCTGGCTTCCCATACACACACCAGCAAGCAATTTTAGTGGTAATCACAAGAGTTTCTCTTCCAGATAGTCATGAAAAAATGCCTCACATCCCTAAGAGGTTTATTTTTGTAATGTAGGCACGATAACCACAGCCTAAATAATACTGTGTGGTTTGAAATTACTCTGTGAGCTCAAACTCTGTGACAACCACATTTTCTGTCCCAGGCAAGTGCCAGCAATAATAATAATAAAAAAAAAAAAAAAAGATTTTGTATATAAATCTTTTTTTTGCTGCCAAGAGATTGGAGGAGAAACAGATTTTTGAAAGCACCAGTTACAACGATTGTGGTAGCAAGCTTTCCCCAGGAATGTCAAGTAGGTATGAATGCAGTGAATTCCAAGAAGTTTTCAATGTTAATTTCTGCTCAACAAGAAACACACACACATAAACAGCGATCAATAGTCGCTAAATGAAAAAGAAGTAGCAAATCGATACCTAGAGACGTTTTATTTTCAGGCTTCTGCAAACAATGGAAGGGCTGATCAGTCTGTGACTACGTGGAAGTAGCAGATATTGTTTCAGCTCTTAAAAGTTAGCGGGTAAGGTCTTCAGGTCCATATCAGTGTGTGCAGATCTGCTAGATGGGAATATTAAACTGCATGGAAATTTGATTTCTAAGTAAAGCAGATTTAATGATTTTTTTGCATTTCCAAGGTCTGTCTTCTGAAAACATATTAAAACCTTCTCATTCTTACTATCCACTTACATCACTTTTCCGCTAGTGGAAAGTTACAGACTACGGCTGGGATTCTCTTAATTTCATGTAGGACACGTCTAGCATTCTCACCATAACAAAATCTCAGGTTTCACATGCCAGTGCTTTAATTGAGACATTGGTTGTGAAGACAGAAAGAGAATGGATTGGAATACTAAGCCCCAAGGGAATCCCTGTTGGTAACTCTTTGATTACCGCAACAGTATGTCGGATCAAGGTGCAGCCTCAACTCTGAAATGGAAGATCTCAAAATCCAGCCCTCTGGTTTTAGTTTAACATTCATAAACAAAGTACTCTGCTCTAATAGTGACCTCTGCAAAACAATGTCTTGAAAGTTAGCTTAAAGGTTAGCTTGTTCTAGGAGTGAGAGATCAAACATAGGCTGTGGGCTTCTTTCTGAAGGTCTCTGGGTGTGAACAAAATCAACGAAGGACACTAAGGGCAGGGAAAAGTCCTGGGCAATGTGGGAGGCTACAGCAGACGTACAGTTTCAAATTGTTTTGTGCTTGTGTGTAACCGATCTGGAGTTTTGGCAGCAGGCTCCCCACCAAATATTTATATTAACTGGAAGAATTGTATTCAATTACATTTTACTTGAAAACAGTGGTGTGCTTCTGTAAACTATTTCAGTGACATATTATTGTGCCGTCTTAGGCTTGATTTTTTTATACTTAGGTTTTCTATTACTGGCAATAGAAAATGCTCAAAATATTTTAAGTGCTTAATCACCTGCTAATTTCAGCTTCTTGGCAGTGATAATAAAGTGCAATTGAATTTTCTCTGAAGCTGTTGCAAACAAAAAATAAAAAAAAAATCTGAATTACTTCTAAAGTACAGGGTTGTTATTTTACAAAGTTAATAAGCCTTTCAACAGAGAGATGAAATGACCTGATAAGAAACAGAAAGAAACCATGTAAAATTCACAGTATAGAAAAAAAAACGTTTTTTTTTTTAATGTAAAATAACTAATTGAAGAGATTAGGAAGTAGTAATTATTTAAACTGTTATAAAAATGGGTTAGGCCTTTCAGACAATAGAAAAGAGTTATACACTAGAGCCATATAGAAAACATAAAAATCTAGTAATGACTTCCATGAATTCTAGCGTGCTCCACTTCAGGAACTGTAAATAACATCTTTCTGACAGCTAAATCAATGCAACCTAAAATTTGAAAGTGCACCCTCAAAGAAGCATCTGAGCTTTAACCTCCTTTTCACCGATGTCTGTGCACTTGAGGGAGTTCAAAAAAGATATTTTTCTTGAAAATAAAGTATAGTAAGGAAGACTCTTCTATAATGTGGGTCTAGCCCATGTTATATAACATTAAATGATTATCATTCCCTGTATCCAGCGGGTCAGTTATGGTATACGTGGGAAACATGACAGTGATACGTTTGGTTGCCCACTCAGAATAACGACTGCTTGGGAGGTGGGTTTATGTCCAGTTAGCGAAAAGCTGCAAACCCCCTTACATTCGCTAAATACAATAGGTGAGGCTTTCAGCAGTGCTGAGCTTTGCCCTAATTCTTCCCTTTTCAAAGCAAGTGATAAGACTTCCATTGCAATTTGTGGAGGCATAAAAATACCAATGCCGAGTCCTCGCCGTCACGCCGGCTAATTGCTACTAAGGTAGGTTGTCACTTCTTTATTGAAGTTATTATCATTGCTGCATTGTCATTTCTTTCTTCGTGTGCTTCATTATCATAGCAGCTGAAACCACAAACAGGTGTGAATATATTCCTCTTTGAATGGAGTACTGAAGGAAATAGTTATCTTAAACTCCATGCTGCTTTGTAACATCCTCCTGTTCACGAAACCAGCAAGTGGTAGAGCCAGAAATTGCTCACACGCTTCCTGAGCACCAGTCGTCTCTGTCGCGAGAGGATTCGTCCTTTATGTTGCCTTGCACTGAGGACAGGGATTCACATTTCTCGCATACTGGCTTATTTTGTCTGGGTTTTGCCCTTGAGTTAGAAACAGTTTGTGGTTCTGATAAGAGACAGGAAATGGAAATAGTGAAATTGCTCATTCTCCTTCTTAAAATTAAATACGGAGGGACCAGTTCTGTGTAAGCCCTTTCAGAAATGAACAGGGGCAGAGCAGCACACTCTCTGCGACTCACCCACTCTCCAGTTTAAGGCGGTATTTGGGATAATATTTTCCAAATGTGATGTCTGCAAAACTGGGTGATGGATTAGAAAAATACCTTATTTTTCCCTTCCTATTTGTGACGTTTTTCCTCTGTCTTGCGCAGCTTCTCACATCTTCTTTGGTAATAGTATTTTTCCTGCTAAACCAAAAAGTATGAGGTCCTGGTTTTGCATCTGAGCGCGTGTGTGGCAGTTTCTGGAGTACTAGCTTTTAGCTGGGATGTCAGTGGCCCATGTCAGACCCAGACAATTGATCCATTGCATGTAAGGGGGAAACAAATGAGGTACCAGAGGAAGATGAGAGCAAAGGTCACACCTGAGAGACCTTCTCTCCCATCTCTCACCGCCCACATTTTAAACTGAAAGAGGGGAGATTTAGGCTAGACGTTAGGAGGAAATTCTTTACTCAGAGGGCGGTGAGGCCCTGGCCCAGGCTGCCCAGAGAGGCTGTGGATGCCCCATCCCTGGAGGTGTTCAAGGCCAGGCTGGGTGAGGCCCTGGGCAGCCTGACC
>JAVKLA010000036.1:21470082-21522799 GCA_034782735.1 Sagittarius serpentarius | reverse complement strand
GGAGGTGTTCAAGGCCAGGCTGGGTGAGGCCCTGGGCAGCCTGACCTAGTGGGTGACCCACGGCATGAGGGTTGGACAGATGATCTTTAGGGTCCCTTCCAACCCAAGCCATTCTGTGATTCTATGATTAGCCTGTGCCGGGGCCCCCAGGTGCTGGAGAAGTAGCTAATTCCATTAGGAGAACACCTCCCCGGACAGTGTCTTCCTGCAGCATCGGAGCCAGTCAAAGCCATATCCCCATGAGCACCCCAGCTGGGCGTGAAGGAGGGTGAAGCTGTGGTGCAATTAGCAAAATCTTTATGAAGTCTTTCTAAGAACAGAAATCGGGTAAAACCTGTTAACATCAAATCAAAGCAACTAAATAATTTCATAGCCCAACCTCTCTAAATACCGTCGCTGTCCCTCTTCCTGCATCTTGCCAATAGCCAACGAATTTGTTGCCTTTGGAACGGCAGGGGAAGGGCTGCCCGCCTCTCTCCGGCTCACCACCACTCTTTCGGCCACCCCAGCACTGCATCTTCGGAGCATTAGGCGCTCTCTTTTGCTGGCCTTGTTGTACCAGAGTATGTTTGTTGTTCACTGATATTGGGAAATGAGCTGAACCGCGTGGCGACCCATAAAATGGAAACAAAGGTTTTTCTTTAAATGTCACTCTTCACTCTCCTGAGAAGGTCACTGTGTTACCAGTCCTCCTCTCCTGCCAGATGCTTGGAAGTCATTTATAGAAATATAGCTTACAGGGTCACTCTTTCCCAAAGTCATGAAAACGTCCATGTTGTCCAAGAAAGACCTAATTATTATCATTTTCTGACTCATCAGCGGGTCTCCGAATGCATATGGTTTTTCAGAGAAGCCTTAACATTTCCAGGCTGGACTAGTTCATCTCCAGAGTTCGCTGTTAGAAATAGCAAAGATGTCACTTGTCTTAAAATATACGGTCTGCTGTTCCATTCCTAAAGGTGCTGTTATGCTAACAATAAATCTGCAAGAGACTGCAGGCAGCGTGTGGGATGTGATGTATTCAATATTCATCACGCTGTGACCCAAAGGAGTATCAGGACACTTTACATCATGAAATTTCTCTCTCTAATATAGCAGTTTCAAAATGACGGCCCAAAATACAGCCCGGGAGGTTGCAGTTGCACCTTCAATTGAATTTAAGCCAATAAGCCAAAGGACTGTGTAAAAAATACAGTTACTATCCCATTTCCAAAATGAAGATTCGGACTGGCTGGTTTGGATTTTAATATTTATATAGTCTATAGCTACTTTTAAGAGCCTGATAGCTTTTACCGACATTTTCCTTTTTCCTCATCTTTAACCCTGAAAAACCCATTCGCTTCCCTGATGAGGTCAAGACCATCAGGAGGGCAAAGGACAGTTGCAAAGGCCATCTCTATATGGAAGACTGCACGTATTTATTTGAAGGGCAGAAGCCACCAGGAATCAGATAGAAGAGGGGTCATGACAGCCTGTAGGAATGGGAGGGACAGAGGAAATTTGAATAAGCTCTTCAGGAGGAAGACAGAAATTGCAGAATTAATGAGAAGATAACTCTCCTTTTCCTGAACAGTAAAGAGCCCTTCAGAATTGGAAGAAGGAAGCAGGGAAGCTCAGATATTTGCAGTGAAACTGGTGCCAAAGTGGGGCTGTGCATAACCTGCTGTGTAGGGAACTACCAACAGACTTCTTTGTTCCCCCAGTATCATATACTTAGGTCAGCCATTGGAAAGATTAAGCTGTGCCAGTTTCTTTTCTTGCCTAAGACCTGCAAGTTGTATTTATCCTGTATTCCTAAACCGGGTGACAGAAAAGGCTGGGAGAACCGCTTTTGCAATGTATTTATGATCAAATTATTCTTTCCATTGCAGCATTGGCTAGAATCCATAAATCCTTATCGATAGAGGAGAGAATGGAGGGACGAGAGAGACAGATAGGTGAGGCGCCTGTTGTTGCATGGGCAACCTGCTGCAGAACCAGGCCTGGCACCCATTTCCAAATAGCAGTCTAAGGGGCTTCTGATGGAGGCTTCGGGCAGCTGCCTCTCTCTCAGCGCTGTTGCTGGCAACCAGCCTTGCACAACAGCTCCAGAGGAAGGAGCATGAGCGAGGAGCAGCCGTAGGAGGAAAACTTGACAATTATTTTATTTCTTGAGCACTTTGGACACTTTATTGTTCATGTCAGCTTCTCAAAATTCTGTCTAGATCTTTATTCCAGAAAGTGAGTGCTCTTTCTTAACATATTAATATCAAGCAATGTTTAAATTTCAACAATAGTGTAAGGAGATGGTTATCATGCATCCTTGTAACAAGTACACAGAATTTAAAGTAATGATCTCTGAGTTTATCTTCAACACCCTTCTTGCCTCTGGTGCTCTGCTTAGATCAGATTATCTCATTTAAATAGCAATGGGTTATAAAAAAAGTCTAATCTCTTCTCTCGCTGTGTCACTGTGCATGCATACATTACTTTATTTTATTTTATCCCCTAAGGCACTTGCAAGAAAACCCCAAAGACCCTTGTTGAGTCACAGAAAAAAAGCTCTGCTGGAAAATAAGGGTTAGAGGGAATATTACTCTTTCCATGATCTTTCCATATAGAGAGAATAAAGAGGGTAGTTTGATTTTTGACTAACTGAATTACCTTTTTTGGGGGTAATAATACCTACCTCTGCTGTACAGCACATTTAATCCTTAGATTTAAAATTCATGTATAGGTCAATATAATTTTCATTCTACGTGTCTGGTAGAACTGAGGCAGAAACAAGGAAGAAATGAGTGACCAATGTCATCTAACAACCTGAATTACCTTTCAAGCCCCAGCCCGCAAGACTGCTCTACTCAGCATCGTGACTAGTTCCTAATTTTCCCACTCAGGTGTATTACTCCTAAATTGATGTGAACCATCCATATAATAAATCAAGGAAGATTTGCCCATAACTGCAGGTTTGACTATTACCATCAAGCATATTTCAGAATGCCATGTAGTGAAAATCAGCATAGCTCCACTGAAATCAATGGAGTTAATTTATTCTCAGGTATAAATTAACTTATCTCAGTGAAGTCAGTAGGAGCTTTTGCTGTTCCTTTAATTGACTGTAGGATCAGGACAAAGGTGCCGTTGTGATCTGCTCTTGGTGCCTGGGAATACGGAACATTTAAATTTTTATCTATTGTTAAGTCTTCAAAAAACTGAACATGTTATCGTAAAAGTGAGCTCCTAGTATCTTTTAACTCAGTTGGCCCAGGATACTGGTCTCATTAAAAGATGATCCTCCAGCAAGAAAGATGAAGATGACAAAAAGTTTGAAAAAATGAAAGCTTTGTGGAAAGAAGTGAAGGAAAAGGTTACGTTTGGAAATACAAAACATAGGTGTAAAAATATCTTGTCCATCACCAAGCTGTACTGCTCCTCCAGAGATTCATATTCCAGGACCACCATCTATTTCACAACTGCTAAAAGCAATAAAGAAATTATAGGGGGATCCTGTACTCTAAAAGATTGGTACAAGTCCTTTACTTGGACTAGTAAAGAAGGAAATGATCTGCGAGAAGTACCCAAGAGGGCTGATAGATGCTGTGGCAGTGCGGTGGGCAATTAAAGGGAAGACTGGGGTCCTAAACAGGTTGTTGTTGGGTTTAGTTCAGCATAGCTGGACCTAAACGAGTGACTGCTTGCTTGGAATCTTTACAAATATTTTAATATGAAGTCCTTATGATGTTCGCTGTTTGTTACTGAAATAGGCACTTAGTATTGATTTAACAGAAAGTCTGATCCTGAGATTTACATTTTTACCTGGAACCTATCAGATAAAATATTATCTAGTCTAATTCAAATTGTATTTTAAAATACTACTGAAGTCTGCACTCTGCTTCTGTTTCTTCATTTCAAACAGCTGCTGACTCATGCACTACATAATTAATTTAAGTATCATTTGAGGTTACTTTAATACAATTTCCTCGTAAGTACATGAGTAACATCTCAGCTATTTAGAGTTCAATACATTAATTGTAGACAAAAGTCAGTTGTCATGGTTTTTATCACAGACAAGTGTGAAGGGTCAGTTCATCCCCAAATTCATTATAACCTCAAAGAGTTCAGTTACGATTTTGTGTCTGTTTTTAGACGAGTCTGTAATGAGACACATGAGTTAATCCCATTTATATGGTTTTATGAAGCAGGATTGTCAAGTTATATGCTTTCAATTAGAAGAAAGGTTCAAAAAAGGAATGAACTCAGAATACCAAACCCTCACTCTGAACAATGCCCAGCCAGGCAGAAAAGAACATTTTACCTTACAATATGTTAGCAATCTGTTGATATTTTAATTAAGCACAAGGGATATTCAAGAAGGAGAATGGAGGAAAGCGGTCCTGCTTCCTCCATCCACACTTTGTCCTCCAAATACAACCTGAGGACTGATAGGATGCCCAGCATCCTGTGGGTGGGGTGAGGGTCTATCATCACGCCAGCTGGAGGCAAAAAATGAACATTTGCATTTGCTTTGGGCATAAAGCAAGATTTTATTTCATTTTTGGTATTTACATTCTGAAAATCTTTATGATTCTTACCTATTTTGGACTTCATAAATGAATGCTTTTATTTGTCTTTAAGTTAAATGTGATTTAAAGACACTTTACTAGTATGGAGGCCTTTGAAGGGCATGATATTAAGCATGGAACCTAAACTATCCATGCAACGCTCCCCTACACCTCACTAAACTGTCCTGGTTTTTAATCGAGCTCCATTTGCTGGCCTGGGGGTTAGTTAGGCTGTGGCTAAGAAATGCCTTTCGTGTGCGTGTTGTTAGCCAAGTAACAATCGTACTTTTTTCCCCATGTTACTGTTTAGAATATTTTTAAAAGCTGTTACCTGGAGTACAGCTTTCTTACGATCTTGAAATGTGTTTTCCTGGTTCAAAGGCAGCACCTTGTGTAGCTTAAAATTAAAGCATGTCCTAATGAAAAGCCCCTTAGTCACTTGTTCATGCGACTAAGTAGTTAGTTTTGGTAATTGCTTTTCCTTTCTAGAAGAATTATGATACTGATACAGATTTATCAATCACAAACACTAATAGTGGAACATTTTACCTGTGCTGCAGCTCATGAATGGCAGCAGACTTATTAGTTTCCATAGCAACACCATCTCCACTTTCCAAGGTCAAAAATTCCTCCCATCCAATCAGTGGAAAGTAAAGTGTGTCTTCCTGTGACTACCTTGATATTCTGTAAAAACAGGAAGAGATATTGGGTAATTAGAGTACAGATTCAAAATAAACACCCCAATTTTCCCTGTGTAAAATCATGTTTTACTGCACCATTTGAAAACTCAGACACTAAAAAAGCAATAAATAGTCTAGATAGGATCATCCCAGCACAAAAATAGTCCCCAAATGACACAAAGCTAGAAACGAGATCAATGAAAAGCATACGTAATGTTTGAGACCCATCCCTCCACTCCACGTGGCACAGAGATCACTTGGACGGGAGTGAGTTTCTCCAAGTGAGAAAGGAAAATCTGCCTGTGGTCCGTTTGCCAAACATTGCTGGGTTAGAAGAAACCCAGGAGTCTTCTTGACTCCTGAACGTTCCTCGCACTTTATGATGTTTCTTGCCCTATAGTGGTCTGGCTTCTGATCCCAGGAAGGAACCTTTGGTGAGCGTATTGGAACATAAGCTGTTACTGATGCAAATTGGTAGATCTCATATGGGAGGAGAGGACAATACAATGTCGTATGTACACTACGTAAAAAAAAAACCAACAAACTTTTTTGTGTTAAGTTTTCTTTTTCAGAAATGAAACATTCACCCGTAAGGATTTACGTAACAATTTACTTTAATTTCCTTTGACTTCTCAGTCAACATATGATGAATTAAACCAGGAAAAAAGTATCTGTTTGGCCTATACTCCCAAAGGACAAACTAGTAATTTACTGTTGGGAATCAGTTCATAAAACAGCTGAAACCAGAGATCACTTAATAAAATGGGTTTTCAAAATCATAAAATCATTCTAAACCTTTTAAGCGCTAAAAATTTTCCACTGAGAAATTACATTTATGATCCACATTTACCGATCCGTATTCTCTTCTCATTTGTCTCATTTTTCATACCAGTGTGAAAAGATATCATACAGGGTTGCCCTGAAACTTATTGCTGATATGAGTAAGAGAGATGGTTTCTAGAAAAGTAAAAGAAATTCAACTCTTGTGGAAGTCATCCCACTTCTGTGAGGGACCTAATTCTGTTCATAGCTTGTTATAAACTTCAACTAAAAATTGTCGGTGGTCTCAGGGGAGACACATACAAACCTGGCGCACCATTGCTAGTTGCCATTTCGGGCAGGGAATGATCAAACCTTGGCAAGCTTCTAAGTTTTTGGAAAAAAAAGGTGGAAAAAGCAGAGTTTCTTTTAATCTTTTGTGAGGTCCTACTTCACACACTTCTGCTGTCTACTGAAGCACTTCTGCGTCATTTAAAAGTATAACAGAGAAAAAGGCGCTGGATGGTACCTTTATACATCAGTCCTGCCCCAAGCAATGGTAACTGCACCTAAAATATCCTCAATAAATATTTGCCTATTATGCTTCAAAGACCTATGGCTATTTAAGTCATTCCATAAATTCCTCAGGACACCTTGACAATGTTGTTGGTTTAGAAGTTATTCCTAACATTGGCTATAAATGCCTTTATTTGTCTACTATCAACGGACATGGACATTTCTCTCTATACCCTTTGCATGTTTGAAGAATATTAGTATGTTTTATATTAGAGGATTCCTATTTTGTTTTTCCTAAGTCATTGTTTATCATCTCTTCTCATTTTTGTCTCTCCTGGATTATTTCAGCATAGCTGTGATTTTTCTACAAGCATTCTACCCAGAGATGGGCACAGTCCTCCAGCTGAGGCAGATGAAGAGCCATTTGCTATTTCCACATTCCCAAATGGGGATTTTTTTTTTTTTTTTCTTCATACTTGCATTCAGTTCAGGTTCCACTCTAACCCCTTCTTTAAACTGCCTGCCTGTGCTGAAGGTATGCATTGATTATTTCTACTTAAGTGTGAAACTTTGTACTTTTTCTTATTGAATTGCATCATATTTATTTCACACCCTTTCTCTTGTTTGTCAATACTTGTCTTGAAGCTGGTGTATACATCTCTGATATTTAAGACAAAGAAAAATCAGCTTACCTTTTTTTCCCTTGTCCTTCCTAAACAGAATGTATCCTTTCAGATCAAAAAGTAAGTTAGAATCTTAATTATTTACTCTGACTTCATGTTAATTGCTCCTATGTTAATTTTGTAACTTTGACTCCCTGCCTTCCCTGTGGCCCAGTTTTACCTTTTTTCCTAACTCTAGGTTAGCAGGAGGGATCTGCCGCCTGCAGGAAGGTTCCCCAAACAACCACGACCTGTGGGTCCCGCAGGGCCACTGGGCGAGGAGGCTCAAATTGCCTGTTTACTGAAAAGCAGCTTGCTGGGTGCCAATGTTCTCTGTTAGTATCAGTAGGTAACAACCAGTGTTTATCTCTGGTTTATCCTCTTTTGGTGAAGTTATTGCAGTGACTTTTGCACATTCCCGCTTGTTTCCTTGGCATTTCTATTTGCGTTCACCTCCTGTGCTGGGCATGTTTCTGTGGTTGTTTTTCTTGACATGGACAGAGAGCATTTCCCAGTGCTGCCTGCTCTGGTCCCACCCAACTCCCTTCCCTTAAGATCTCTCTAACACGTCCTGTTTCTGGTCATTACACATTCGGTGTGTGAGTTATTTTGTCCAGATCACCTGAAATCCCTTTTAAAGGTGCAGGAGTTACCAAAGGCAATTATGGCTCAAAAGAAAAAGGACTTAAACCGTCCAGTGTTACTCATGTGCTTCCCAGGGGGAATATTCTGAACTACAAAAAATCACCAACAAAAGCCAATTAACTGACCAGATCCATCCTTTTCCAAGATACTTGCCCTTTCTTGCAAAGACACATCTTTCTGAAAAACTCCCTGCTTTCTATTCTCCTCTCGTTGGGTTACACAGGAGTCTTTTTAAATCAAGCAAGTACCTGCTGCTGCCAATATCCAGAGCATATACCCAAACCTCTTTGTATTCATATAAGGTATTGATCTATCCTCAGAACTGTAATTCTCCTGCTTATAAGATCACAAATTATGGAGCATTATTGTAAATATACACACACACACACACACACACATTTCCTTTAAGTAACGCAACTGTTTTACTTATTTCACTCTGACAAACACAAGGACCTAACTGGCAAGCAGGCACTTAATAATTTTTACGTCTTTCCAACAGCAGCTTCCATGGGATTATTTACTGTCAAACTAAATCAAGAATAAATGAAAAAACTGAAATATTTATAGCATAAGAAAAATCTGGTTCAGACTAGAAATCCCAGACTGGCATTAAATCAAGAAATGTAACAAGATAAATAGTGCCATCATACTCTTTGTTTTCTGGATGTACCGCTATCACTTATTCTAATTGTAATGCCACAGTTTGAACAGTCGGTCTAGATAGATAGATGGAAAACAAAGTATGTTAAATATGATCATGGGGGAAACATTATATTTTCCCCTAAAAATACTGATTGCATGTCCATTTGTCAACAGTGTAATTTATACAAATATGTTTGTTACAGAAGTAGTCAGCATCATTTTTTGTTGTTTTCCCATTAGAGAAAACAAGTCTGTAGCAAAGGGCTCAAACCTCAGATATTTTTTAGGTGTCGCTTTTTCTTCTTATCTGTGGGGAAAGGAAAGATAACTATTCCTGAGACATCCCAATGTGACGTGTGGGACATACAGGAGTATAGATGAGGTGAACAGAGAAATACTGTGGTGGAAAAAAGGTGGCTGCAATGAGTCTGGGGGAAATACACTGGTCAGCTATGGCTCTGCACGCAGCACAGTGAAGGGGCTGTGCAGCACCCGCTTCTCATTGCAAATTCTCTGGGTAATATTATCAGAAGGAAAGTGCACAAAAGTATTGCTTTTATCAAACTTTTCTTTCTGGATATCTGGAATATTGAAAATTCCAGTCTAAACAGGGATACGAGTAGGTGCATTGACTTAGCGGCATTGCACTTAGCACATAGAGGGAAAGGTTTTTTTGTCGTGTGTCTGAAGCTTGCAGTTGTATTGCTGTTTTCACTTGGCAATGGAATTTAGAAGGAGATACGTTACAGATTCATTTATTAATTAAAATGATCTGCGATATTTAGTGCATTAACGTAAGTGCCAATATTTTGTTCTTTATCGAGCTGAGGCTCAACCTGCTGCCTAGGCTTTAGGTTTCAAGACCTGTACTTTCTTCAACTGCGTATTTTTTGAGAAACAAAATGCTTACAAGATCAAGTCTGCGACAAAGGGGAAAATGCACTTCTGGTGTCATCTGAGTTTTAGTAAAAATACGCAATATTTCACATTTCTGCCACAATTGTCTGTTAGTTTTGAAAAAGCAAGAAAGAGTCGGTTCAGGTGGTGAACTGACATCTTTCTGAGGTAAAAGTTGTCAGGCTGTGGGAATGATGAGATTTTGCTCTTAGCTAAATTCAAGCAACTTGACATTTTTACCCATGGCAAAATGTAGCTATGTTTGCAGAAAAAGCAACTTTTTGACCCGGTGAAAGAAACAGTGTGTAACAACAGGGATTTGGGGCAAAATTCCACGGAGGTGCTGGCAGAGGAGCTACACTCCAGGGCTGGAATATTGGTATAACTACTTATAGAGAGATCTGTTGAATGCATATAGGAGGAAAGGAATAAAAATGTGAAGATAAGAGGCTACAATCCAGGGAGTGCATGCATAGCCTTTTTATTCTGCAGCCTCAGCTTTCCCTCCCACCAGCTTCCACACATCTATATTATCTTTTGAATTTGGCCTTACATACTTTTGTATTCTTCATCTGCCAGGAAATAAGCTGAGTCTGTCCCAGCTAGGCTTGCATTCTTGGCACACCATTGCTCCTGATCTCTATATTGTCTCCTGAGCACCTGATTTGAAGGCATCTAATGTGAATTTTCTCATGAATGCCAATGATATACAGCTACATTTTTCTTTTCAAACTTTTTATCCCTGAGGCGCTTTCTGCACTCAAACTATTTTCCAGATATCCATAACAGACTGAATAGCAAATACGTGTAACTACCAGAGCAGAAGCAGAAGCGACCAGTTTTACGGTCTCCAGCAAGATTTACCTATGCTGTTGCAGTACTTACTGCTTATTTAAAATTATTGAACCATATTTTGAAGGAGGAAAGTACCTCGTGTTATTTAACTAAGGTTTCTGATACTGATCACTCCTATTTTTCCTTCTTCACAAAAGGACTGGGGTTTTCATTTGTTTTTCACTCCTGACTGCTATTGCTTACTTTTCCTAAGGAAACAGAAAATATTGTAGCTTATTTGCAATTCAAATCCAGTACATAAAGCCTTCAGGGAGGGTTTAAATCTTGTGTTTTCAAAACATTTTCCTAAATCCAAACAGCTCGTTTTGTTTCAGGTGACACTGGGACTCATAGATGGTGTGACACTATAGATGCTTTTGTGTCTTAAACTCCCCCCATTAAGGCACCTTACTGGCCTGCGAGGAGTAATGCGCTGGACTCTACTTTGGTGTCTATGATGAGGCCTCACTCAGCTCCCCAGATGGATTCACCAGTATGGAAATAAGCAGATACGAAGGCCATAGCTGGCTTTCTAAGTAATAATGGCACTCTGGTGGTCCTGTGACATCTAGGGACAAGGTAAAAGTCTTGGGTTGAGCAAGCTGGCAAACAAATGGGATGCAGATCCACCATCCCTGCATCCGATGAACTTACTCATCTTCCCATGATGAAGGATCCTTCTGAGGATTCACACCTTCTTCTAACAGTCAAGTGCAAGACACAACAGGATTTCCATACTGTCCTGGTTTCAGCTGGGATAGAGTTAATTGTCTTCCTAGCAGCTGGTACAGCGCTGGGTTTTCAGTTCAGTATGAGAGGAACGTTGATAACACCCTGATGTTTTCGGCTGTTGCTCAGTCGTGTTTAGACTCAGTCAAGGACTTTTCAGCTTCTCCTGCCCAGCCAGCAAGAAGGCTGGAGGGGCACAGAAAAGTCGGGAGGGGAGACAGCCGGAACAGCAGACCCAAACTGGCCGAAGGGGTATTCCATACCATGGGACGTCATGCCCCGTTTCGTGGGGGATGAGGAGGAGCGCGGGTAGGACGTCGGTCGGCAAGTGGTGAGCAATCGCACTGTGCATCACTTGTCTTGTGTATTCCAATATTGTCACTTTCTCGTTGTTATTAGTGTCATTGCTAGTTTCTTCCTTTCCGTTCTATTAAACTGTTCGTATCTCAACCCACGAGCTTTACTTTATTTTTTCTGATTCTCTCCCCCATCCCACTGGGGGTGGGGGGAGCGAGCGAGCGGCTGCGTGGGGCTGAGTTGCCGGCTGGAGTTAAACCACGACACATATCTTAAAAATAATTTTGATTTCTCACATGGCTTTTTTTCATCCGACAGCAACAATTACAGAGCTTAAACTAGAAAGCTGAAACAGAACCGCTCCTCTCCCATCAGTGCAGTGCAGAATGTACCCCCGTGCTTTGTGTGCGGTTAGCAACCCGTCAGCTTTGCTGGTGCAATGCCCTGGGGAGGTATTGCTGAGGGGCACCCTATCACCAGAACATTATGAATATATGCACCGGTTTAATGCAATAGCACAAACATTTGTGTGGGCATTCACAACTGTAAGTAACCTTGTCTCAGTAGGAAAGAGGCAATGAGAGAATTTGCTGTATTTAACCCAAACGTAAAGACTGAAAGTTATAAACCCCAGTGTGTTGCGTTGTTGACAAATCAGCGTAAGAACATCTTTCAACAGTAAACTGCTTAAGTCATAAGGAATATAACTGTTGTAATACAATCACAGCCCTTGTGCTTAACCAAGCCTTAGGAAAGCACAGTAAAGGTGCAGTTATCTCATATGAACCATGTTGTTTGGAGCTTATTTACTAGTACTCTCATATTCTTTTTCTCAGTTTATACACAGTATGCAATGCCAGTAATCATTCTGAAAGGGCTGTCTCATGGGCAATATAAAATTTTGCTTCACATACCCACATTGCATACGTACCAACATTGCTGGTAGTGTTTCCTTGTAACTTAGGAGATGTAGACGTATTAGCTTTTTATATATGTATGTGTCTGTATGCATATATGTATGTGAGTGTGTATACACACATAGTACAAACAAAGGTACGATTTCATTCAGTCATCTCAATTGTTGTCTTTTTTTTTTTGACATAAAGTCATGGTGCTATTTCTGCTCTTTTCAGTGGTTTGTATGATAAATAATGACAGAAATATCTCATTGTGGTGTAGTGGGATACAACTGGCACAGAAGCTGGTTTAGTTTGAAGAGCGGTGAAGTCTTTTCTACTCATTATAAACCCTGGCTAGTCTGTTGGTCTCTTACTCTGGGACACGTGGAGTAAGGACATTAGTCTGTGTGGGAAATGTTAGGGTGCCCTTGCACAGCCGATATACTGTGCTTCAGGGTATGTCTTCACACCTGCAGCTTTTCAAGAACAGCGCTGGGCTGTGCCAAGGACTGGCTTCAGTCCAGACCCATCGACAAATCCCTTTCAGGGAAACGATAAAACTAAAATATGCTACCAACTCATGTTGACGCTGCCCCGAATGGTAAATGGCATGCAAGTAAACTTCTTATCCCATTACCAGAACTATGAGCCCTGAATGCATTATACATAACATCCCAATAACTGCATTCCTCTTTATAACACCTTTTCTGTGGCTTCTGGGTCCACTTACCATTTCTGGCTTTGTGTATAAACATGTTGTGACTCAAGTCAATTGAAGACAACATATAGTTACAAAGTCAATGTATTTTTTTGTAGTAATTTCTATTCTGTAGTCTTTATCACATGGAGGATTATCTTTTGGAACATCATTTGTATGTAAGACTGTCCAAATTCAGGCTAGTATAAAATATCTGTCACTTAATTAAGTGAAGCACAGCATTGCATGTCTCTTAAAATATTCAGTGAATTATTGGTTTTTGTTATTTAGTCACCCCATTTTACCATACGTAATGTAAAAAGCAATTGTATCAGTTTAAGTAGTTTAGAAATGTCATGAACATTAGTATTCAATACTGATATTCCTGGAGGCAGCAGCGAGGATCAGCATCCATTTATAGTGAGCAAGCTCCTCATCTTTAAGATCCTGAAATGTGATATCGAGAAACACAAGGTCTCACACCCTACTACAATTGTGCTTCAGTTTCAGCTATATGCATCTCAGTACTGTGTTCTCTCTTCCTAGCAGAAATTATCGCTTCTGATTTCAGGAAAATGTGTTTTCTATATTAAATTTGTAGCTGGGATAAGAATAGGTGCTTTTGACAGTGGATTTCTAGCCTGCAAGTCTTTTCGTAAACTTAACAGAAGTGAGGCAGAAGTAGAGTGAGGCAAAGTAGAGTAATAATTTATCTTATGTTGTTTAATAGAAAGAAAAATGACAGCCACAAAAGCTTCCTGGGGCAAAAAGGATAACCTTAAAGAAAGATTTGCAGCAGTGATAGTAGCATTTAGCAATGACTGTGCCATGTTTCCAGCAACTGAGGGAAGGCAAAACTAATTCAAGCTTAGGGGTTTCTGTAGGCGATACGTACAGAGGTTCGCCAAAAGATTATGTGCTATTGACCTGCCATCTCTTTGCATTTGCAGATACACAGATCCTGGAGGCATGCTGGAAGAATTAACCTCATATACAATTTTCCATTTCACTTCCCTTTTTGTTTGCAGTTTAAGTCTTTCATTGTATAATGTGCGGTATGTATGAAGACAGAAAAAGCAAAATTTTTTACGTATGTTACTAGACTTGAGAATACGTTGAGTTCTTGGCCCAGCTGTGTAACCCAGTCACAGCCTAACTCCAGATGGAGTCAAGATCCAGGTATTCCCCAACCTTTCGCAGGGGTTTTTCACTGGAAGGAGAGCTGGGAGCTTGGACTGACCTACACATGCTCCAGCCATTGCCCCTTCTGGACGTGACCTTCCTCACGATGACAGGAACAAAATCTAATGCTACCTTAGTTCCAACACAACGCTTAGTTCATCTAAGCCTTTTTCCCTCTTATCGGGACAGAGGCGACAGACCTCTCGCTCTCTTAGTTTCTTCCCTTTCCATGCCTCTATGTCAGCACTAGGAGTATCACCTGCCATCAAAATGGTTAGAGAGGAAAACTAGAAACAATCACAGTTATTAAACATTTAAATAATGTTGTATACACTCAAGTGGTATTCTTTCTCAGAACTGCTTAAAGTCCGAATTCTCACATAGAACCTGCTAATCAGAATACTTTTTTAAAGACATGGCAGAAACATGTTAACATCTGATAAAATGTGATGGCAACTTCACCCATACGCTAGCTTCGTATAAGGGCTTGGGTTATGACTTCAGTACTCCCAAGTCATTCCAGTTAGTCATCCTGGTGTAGGACTTTCGAGCTCTTTGTCAGGTAACTGACAGGACTGCAAGGGCCAAATACAAGAGCTCTACATATTCTTTGACTAAAACATTGCTGCTCTCATTTAATCTCTACATATGTGGGAATGGACATTCAAACATCTGTATGAAATGTGTCCTGTAAGTTTTGATGAGATGAAAACTTCAGCCTAGTCTTCTGAGATTTCTGTGAACTGCAGAAGAGAACATTTTCTGTGTGAATTAGAGTTTAGAAGTTCTCATCATACAGATCATTTCCAACGACTCAAGCTTCTCTACTAATCACTCAGTACAGTCTACAGTAATTACTAGATAAACATTGAGATAGAAAAGGTCTGATAAAAGGGCTTGAAAAGTTTGGCTGAAGTGTAAGTGTGGCTCAATTTCCAATTGAATACATTATGAAGTACATTTTCTGAAGAGACCTGAAAGTGTTAAGTTTACCAAACCTGACAGTATAACCTGTAAACTAATTATCACATTTCTTTTAACATATTCACAAACACTAAAGCTAAACGTCTAAATGGTACGCAAACAGTGAGACGGAAGAGCACACATTATTCTTCACAGAAGAAAAGTTTACTATCTACTTCACATCTATGAGTAAAAGGTTAAGAAATCTAGAAAACAGCCCCCCAAATATTATCAGTGTAATAATACAAAAAAGAATTATTCTATCCCAACTGAAGTTAGCAGCAAAATTCCCATTTCTTCAGTAAAATAGGATCAAAATTAGAATGTCATCAAAAGATGCTGTGCAGGTTTCTTCAGGGATAAGGATGTTAATAAAGGAATTGCTGATAAACCTTTACAATGCTATCTTGAAGACTTCACCTCTTTCAAGATCTCATGCAGCAGTTGTTTCAATATGAGCCTTGTATCACAGAAACGCTTTAATTTGTGCCACCATAAAGGCTGCTATTCAGTGTTTTCATTTTAATCTTTTGCTTGCTTCATATTTAATATCCCAGATCTTTTTATTAAAATCCGTATTAAAGGTATTGTGATATCTTTATGGTGCTTTCCTTTCAAACAAAATAACATCCTTAGTAACAAAGCTTTTACTTCGGCATTTCTTATACATCTATACCTCCAGCTGGTGGCCATGGCGGGAATCACGGTGCACGGAGGGACCGATGCAGTCTCAGGTCACCTCGCTTGGTACCTTCCACTCCACCCAGGGTTGAACTTCTGTGTTTCTCAGAAGCCTAATAAACCTCTGTACTTCTCAGCAAGAGACACCCAACCGACGCCTTTACTTGGCGCCCATTCATCGAGCTAATGACCGAGGGGATTTCCCTGCAATGGCTCAGAAATCTCATTTGATCAGTATGCAGCAGGAATTTGCCATTTACTGAGAGAGACCCTCTTTTTATTGTTCTTGGCTTGTTGATGTATTATATATTTACTGGCATAGAATCTCATTTGCGGTTTATTGCTCTAACATCTGAAATGATCTCTCTCTTTCTCATTTCACTGATGCTCATTGTTTGTTATTCCTCCCAATTACAGCCAGCCAGCTTCAGATGCTGGGCTCCCAAACCCAGCACGGGCACCAGTTGCTCCTCATCACAACACCTGGCTAGCAGCTTCTCCTACTTAAAAAAAGTACTGTTATGGCCAGTTTATTAAGAAACTACTCGTTTTAGTAGCCTCTCTTCTGGAGGAGAAAAGGGAGGAATGACGTGCTTTGCACGCAGAGCATGTCAGGCACAAGGTATGAAAGAAAGGAGGAGATAACCTGTGCTATGAGGGGTACTGAGTGAGTATTAAACACAGCACTTGAATTACGTGCTGCATCAGAAGTCCCCTGTCTGCTTCTCAGACTCCCTTACAGGGCAACGAGTCATCTTGGGACTCACTTTCAGGAAAAAGAAACAGGAGGTTTTTCTCAGCTGAACAAGAAGGTACTGCGGTGAAGCTGCAGGGGAAGGAAAAACTTCCTAGACTTTTGCGAAATGCGTTCAAGTCCTTTTTTCTCCTTTGCTGAAAATGAATTGCTTCTAATCTTCTCTTGACTTGGGCAAGTGGTACACTCTCCTTCTCCCAGGAAGGGTAAGCTTAAAGATGCTCCAGCAGTACGAGGGCAGGGAGTTATAAGAGCTTTCAACAGGCTTTCCTGAAGAACTGCAGAAGGACAAGATGTCCACACTGACTCCTTTTGGCTTGCAGATGAATCTAAACTCACCTGAAATAGTTTCAGCCAGTAGCAGAGGCAGCAAGACACTCACTAGCACAAGTCTGGGTCCTTTGAACTACATTTTCTTTTTTTTATGGGTGCCTGAAAAATACCTACACTGGAAAAAGAAATGTGTGACTTACTGACATGGCACTTCCTAGTTGCCGTTAAGAACGATGGGCATCTTGTGTCCACTAGAATCTTACAGCAAGATATAACATGGTGACTATCCTGTAAAAATCAAACCCCAAACCAAAGAGGACCTCCCTCCTCCCATCAGGCGGCAAATTTACCTTGGCAGCATGTAACCCACCCCGGAGCAATGGCAGCTGTGTGGCATGAGAAAAGCAGGTGTAAACCAAAGATCTAATGTAGACTGGGTTTTGTGGATACCAGTCTTGGGGTGTGCATCCACGGGGGTTCCCAGTGGCCAACGCAATATAGTTGCACATCAGCCGCAGAGACACCCACCAATCCACCAAACTTTCTTCCCGAAGTGAATGTGCAGTTGAGCAAAATGTCAGTGGAGTTCAGTTTTGAAAAGTTGGAGAAACGCTCTTTTGAACCAGGGGCTTGGAGAAACACCTTCAGAAGGGGACTGGGGAGTCCGCCTGCCACTCCTGCCTCAGAAATTCATGGATCAGAGCTAATACTTGTAAACAAAACAGAAAGTGAAACCAAAGCTAATTTTAGACAAGAACCTGGAAATGCGCCAATTTATTAACAACTGGTCTTCAGCCTGGCAGAAAGTATTAACAGTACCATGAATGTAAATTATTAACTTCAGATTTCCCCAGAGAGCTGTCAGGAAATACTTAGATTTTGTAATAGCCATACATAGCTGTGCAGCAATAAATAAGGAGTCTAGGACTAGTTCTGTGCTGACCTAGGTGGAACAAATGCTTACAGGTTAGATGAATTTAAACCAGCTGGCAGTGAGACTAAGTTGAATACTAAATAATATGAATAGGAACAAGGCAGGACTGTAATGCCAGGGTGACTTTAAGATTAGCTGAACCATACATGGCCATTATTTTTGCCTAAGATGAAGTCTCTAATCATTTTATTTGCATGCATATGTGCATGCTTGTGTGTCAGGAGGGAAAGTTAATTTCAGGGCTTATTGTTTAACAAGTAAATGATTCAGCATGAAATGATGATCCTTACCATTGCCTTCCTCCTTGGTGATGCCATTTCTGTTTATTACTATCATTTAGAATCCCTTTGATAATGAGGAAAAGAAGAAAATTATCAGTTGGTTTCTAGATGAAATTGGATTTAATTCAGTATAATCTATGTATTTTAAGATAGGGGATATATCCAAGTAGAATAAACAGTGCAGCAAACAGATTGTTTTAATGTCTAGACAGGGTTCAAGATAATCTGGAGATGGGAACAGGCATACAAATTATTTACCTTTTCTGCTTGAACAATATATCTGGATGCTGGTGGAATCCAGAAGAAAAAAAAAGGAGAAAGAAGTCCTTTAAACGAAAGCCAAGGAGAAAAGTGCTGGAGTTTCTAATGGCTTCACCATCTCGAGTACCTTTTCTACAGAAGGTTTTTGGGTGCTGTAACAAAAGAGAGGAGCAGAGGGCTCTCGGGCTGACTCAACAATAATGAAATTAATAACCAAGGCAAAGCCAGCTTATATGAAGGTCTGTCATTAAAGCACCATTTTGTCCCCTACCAGCCCATTGATATCGGCCATCTCCGTGTGCCGATATCTCCCCTTGTATTAATATATTTATATATCACTAATATTTTGATCTCTCTTTACACATTCAGTAGCATAGCAAATACCTTTCTTCCTTTGCAGCTTCTTGGCTCTGACACTTTGGCATTGCTCTTGTGAATGGCAAAGCTAAAGAGATGGCTGCAGGCTCTGGTGTCAACGGGATTGACATTGGGTGTCCGGTGGCATGGCCAGAGTGTCACACAAACTGTCTCACCACATGCCAGAAGACCTAAACCCTGAGTAATCCGCAGACAGCACAGTGGCAAGGAGAGTTTATAGTCCTAAACCTTTGCCCAGGGAAATGATAGCACAGGTCGTGTATTTCAGCTGTGCTCATGGTTTGAATACGAAAAATCAGACTGATTTGTCCTTGTCTGTGTGTTCAGTCCTGAAAAAATTATCTGTGCCAGCTTTTCACATGCAAACTGTACACAGTCTTTGCAAAGGCTGATCATGGAAGCTGTCAGGAAACAACCACCGAGTATTTTCTCCTTCCATGGCCAGGCAGAGAGGAAAGGAGCCTGCAGCCCCGTCCTCACCCGCAGCACCCACACCTGGCCGGCTCCGAGCAGCAATGCCAGAGAGAGCTGCTTGAAACGACTTTGTCTTCACACCTGTGAGACAAAGATGCACACGTAAAGGGTGATGCCCACCCGAGGCTTGTGGTCCCTGCACCAGCTAAGCCAGAGAGGAGAAAGGGCAAGGGGTGGACACTGGGTGATGCTTCCTTGCCCAGGAGAGTCTGAACTGGGTGCACAGAAGGTCTGCTATTCTCAATTAAGGCTCTGAAGATCAATGATTTATTAGTGTTTAATAAATATAAATAGCCACGTCTTTCTTTAACAACTTGCCACACATCAGACACTAAGCACTATTTTGATTTTTAGATGATCATGTTTCAAATCAGAGTATAACTTACAGACTTCTTTTTTTCTGTTAAATTGGTAGTTTGAAAAGAAAACTGGATTAAGAGCTGCGTATTTGAATATATACGGAGAAGCACATGTTAACATCATCTAAATATAAGCACAAGTTTAGAGATTCCTTCTATTACAGAGAACGATTTGGCACATTTAAACCAAGACTAATCTATTTTCCTTTTTCCTACAATTAAATGTGTCTTTCTTTTTGCTAAGAATTCTGCAGACACATCTAAGTTCCTTCAAAGTCACTTCAAAGTCAGTTCACATAACATATACTAGTTGTATCAAGTTGCTTGAAAATTATGATGTAATTCTAGGCCTAAGATAGATTGATTTTTGTTTGCTTATTAATGAATTTCTTCTGCAATTTATGCTGTTTCCTAGGACTCATGTATGAGCTGTTTGCTCATTCAGAAGGCAGACCTTATCAAGTGTCACCAAGCGGGTAAAAGAAAGAGATAGAGAGAAACATTAATACATTTTATTACGTTAATTACTACTGGACTCCTGCTTTGCACATGGCAGATGACTTGTTAGAAACTGATTCTATTTCTTGATAATTATACCGCACTCCAAACAAGTCACGCATGCAAGTACCAATATAGATTCAGAATATGTTAGAAAAGCAAAATGTTAGCTTGAATAGTAATCAGTATTTATGAATGTTTTCTCTTCCTGGAAACACTAAGGAGATTTGAACTTGAATTTACTATTCTGGAAGTGTTCTAGGTTTTTGACAGGTAAACAGGGTTGGATACTCCAGTGGTGTAAACAGGAATAGCTTTGAACTTTATGGAGAAATGCTAATTTACACCAGCTAGGGATCAGGACCAAAGATACTTGGAAGAAAAAGCTTTTAAATTTATCTGCTGTAAGGTAAGAATAATGAAGGTACTTAAGAGTTTCCTAATATGGGGACATAATATTTAAGATACACTTATTCAAAATATATCAATTCTAAAATTCTAAAATGTGAAGGTCCATGAAAACTATTTGCATCAAACCTGGCCATGACTAGATATCAATATTTAGCAAGAGGTTTTTACTGGTATTGAATTTTTTTTCCTAGAGGCAGAACTTCCTTTTCATTTCTGCTTTGTTTCTCGTCCATTAGACGGTACGTTGAAAGCTAATAGGACTTTAACCTGCTTTCTTGTAACATCAATGCTCTGAGAAGCCTCTTTTATACCCTTCTATTCAGCATTTTAATTTAGACTCTCTTTATGCACCAAAATATGTTGTTGGAATCACGGAGAATAATCGAGAGGAAATTGCACAATGCCAAATGATCTGTTATAATACAAAAAAGAAATAGTAGTGAATTAAACACATTGCTATCTTACTCAAGGCCGTTTTGAGGAGCACTTATTTTGCAAAGCACTTATGCAAATGATTCTGCTGATTAAGTACCCCGAAATATAACTAGGTGCTGGGGAACTGTGCACATCCCTCAACATAACATACTCCCGAGCATCAAGGTAAGCTGCACTGCACTCACAAATTAACAAGAGAAATTACCATAATGAAAAATCCTGAAGTTTTGAATATTACTGTTGTGTCAGTTAAAGGAAGATGGTGAAAATTCACCTGCATGATTAGTTGTTATTCATTTCCTTTTCATTCTCCTGTTCTGTATTTTCTATTCTAAGCATTTCTGTGTACTTCTTAAACAGTCGCTGCATTCTTAATCCATGCACGGCTGTATTTTTTGTGGTGGTAGAAAAAGAGAAGTGTTCAAGGCCAAATTTTCTTCCGAGACTTACATGGCTGGTCTCAGCTTCACAGCTTTGTTTTCAGCGAGGAACAGGTATTGCTGCTGATGTGACTCATGAAATTCAGTTGATAATGCTGGGATTGTGTGTGCTTGTTTCTCAGAAGGATTATAGTCATGCAAGGAGAATGGAGTACTGCAGCCAAAATTCTCCATGTGGATCTAAGACTAGGCTTATTTTTTTAACTGCTAAGGAACACGGTAAAAATACAGTCTATTATGAGTTAATTCGTAAGGATTTAGGGAAACAGATTCCCATTTTTATCTTGTTTGCTGTACTGCTCTTAGGTGACTGCATGATCCTTCTCTCTTTGTCTTGGGCCAGTCTCACAGTGGCAGATTGCAGGGCCACTGCTCAGCTCTTCTTACAGCTTCTCCTTGCTGGCTGCTCTCAGAAGTAGTTGAATATACCTATATCCATGCAATAGAGACTTGTAGCATCTCTGAATAACATTCACAACCTGGTCAAGAACACATCGCTTGCCAAACAGAACCCTTAGTACTGATGTCTGCACACACGAGCTCATCACATTTCAATCCTCAACAACATGGAGAAGCATTTTCTGTAGTATAAACTAACCTATAGTAGTAGAGTAATAGGAACAACTGAAAATGCTCCAAAATCCTCTCCTGAATGTCAGAATGACCGAACCTATGTATAATAATACTCATGCAGTTCTTCAAGCCCTCACAACCATATACGGTTCTATAGGATCTTAAACCTAGAAGCAATCTTTGCCTTTTGAAAAAGATATGAAAGGGTCATACTTTCTCTGGTCTCATACCTGCATCAAACTGTTTGTTGTAAACTGTTCCAGTTGTTGGTTTAGCAGGCTTTAAGAATATCAAAATCAGTCTTTTCATAGTAAAGGGGATATTTCCTTACCCCCTTATCATTTCTTTATCCGTTATCAAAAGCAAGTTTTGCCTTTTGGAGTCATTATTAAAGCATGTGATTTCCCCAGACCTCTTAGAAAGGCTGTCCTTTGGTTTAAGCCAAAACAACCGCGAATACATTTAGAACACAAAAAAATGTTCTGTCACAATAAATCCTTGAGTGCATTTCTTAATAAGGAATCACATTTACATTTTCCACATCAATAAAAATAATACAAGTCAACAACCAAAGTTTTCCCTACGTTTTGTAAAGGTGCCTAAGGCAAATTATCTTCAAAAGTAGAGGCTGGCTATTTAACACTGCTGAGATTTCTAGCCAGAGGACATCAAAAGGAACATAAGGACTTGTTCAAGGAAAACACTGAATTTAAAGGGACTTTAGACTGTAAGCTCCCTGCTTCAGCATCTGTCTAATGCCAAGTTTGTAGAACGGTTGGTCCTTAGCAGCAGAAGTTACTAATTAGCATATTTTCAGGTGCTCCTGCATATTCTTTGCTGTGGCTGTAGGCTCGCTCTCGTATTAAATGCAAAGTATGTATTTAGGTGTTTTGCTGAATTGGGCCTACGTATTAGAAGCTTTTTTCCTTTGCAAGAGTAGTTTGATTGGTAAACCCGAACAGTCAAAATGAAGTCTCCATTTCAAGTCTTTCTGTATCCTTTTCCTAAGGCTCAGGAGACTGGACTGGTTATGCCACATTTAAGAGAGGTTCTGACCTGTTCAGCTTGCATACCAACACCGATACCAGTAACGGCCTACCTTTGGAGCTAGTTGTGTCTTTGCCATTTGAAGCTATAGACAAATGTATAGAACTGTATACTATAAATGAGCCAGAAGAACCCCAATCTGGTGCTTTTCTAGGACTATCAAACCCATCCCAAAGACTGCTGAAAAATTACTGTGTGAGTATCATTATGAGTTTTGCATACCTGCAAAGCTGCTCTATCAGTAAGTTTCTACACATTTCCTTGGAACTGCACTTGTACAGCCTCAAAATAGAGTTCAATCTCTAACGGCCTTAAATGCGCTTCCTCTTTTGAAGAAGAGACACTGAGGAGGATCTTGAAGTGAAGTGTCTGCAGTTTTGTATGCTAATCGTACTTTCACTGGAGTGATGTTCTTAATAATGCAGATTGTTTCCTGGGATACTGCAGCTCTTCCCCAACTTCTTGTCATCCGCATGTTTGATTGCACTCATAAATTGCATGTGGGCACTAATAACTTCTGCTGATGTTACACTGCATGTCACTCCGATCGTTGACTCAGCCTCTCTCGCAGTCCAGGATTTTCTCTAGCTGCATGTGTTATAGGTTCAGCAAGAGTTTAGGAGATTGAAAAGCGATGATAAGAAGAAGATGATGGATCTGCATTTCGTTCTTGAATACATCCATTTACTGGTGATGATCTAAATAATGGACTATTTATTTTTTCTTGACATATAAAACAATGTAGTTACTACATAGTCACACAAATCAAATTTTTCACCAGTTCTAGGCTAAAAGCAACAAATAGACTGATTATATTCCTCTTTTGGTCTGCTCCTCTTAGAAAAATCTATCATCTGTTATGGGAAACAGCAAGTACTAGGTCTGAAGGGATCCACTATCTTTAGCTTTTATTTCCTTAATAAGCAAATCAGTCCTCATCAGTGTGCAAGATCATCAACACGTATTTCAATTTCTGTACACATCAGAATATATCAACCACAATTACATTATGTGGAGGGTAAATCACATAGTAATTAATGTAGCTAATATGCAGCATACAAGGTCTGATTCAGCCTTATGAAAGTCAGGGAAACATATCCCACTGACTTCAGTAAGATTTGGATCAGCTTCCTAAAGAAAGATTTGGATCTTCACTTAGCTTATGATACAATCACATGTTGCAGTAAGTAGGTTTATACTCTCTGTGTGTATCTGTAGGTCAGTGCAGTCATACTTCAGGCAAGACCTGTTGAGTAAAAGCTTCTTCAATGCTTGTGTGTCCAGCTCAAAAAAAAGAAAAAAAAAAGTTGCCTTTACTGCATAGTATTGCTCCTTTCCTTTGAAACTACACTGGCAAAAATAATGTTCTGTACAGGCCAATGTGTATTGCAAAAAGAAATGTTATATTCGAAAAAGAACATCGTAGTAGTAAGCACAATACATTACAGTGTATTTCACAAGTATGGTAGGTATCATTGTTTCTGAAAGGTTTTCCAACCCTCTTCATCCAAATGACAAGAGCCATGGTGATCTGTATTTGAGTACCCCTAAGGCTGCTGCTCGGATGTGCTGGAGAAATGAAGGCTTCCTTCCCTTCCTCATATTAGTCGCATCCAGCAGAAAGTTAATACCAGAAAATAAACATAAAGTATGCAACTATCCTATAACATCTCTTCTACACTCACATCCTGTGATATGTGATTCAAGGGTGAAAAAGTCTCTTTTACGAGCTTTATAGCCCCATAAGTTTTTTTCAGTTATTGCTCAGAGCTTCTGATGTTATCCACTGTAAAATCCATGTGGCCAACCTGTGATGCTACAAGCAAAAGACTCTGCTGATATAAGTAAAAGTTGTCCCTTCAAGAAAACTTCAGGCAGTTTGTTTCTGTTTATTTTGGTCTCATTAGGCTGCCACTACATGATAAATGATTTAGGTTAAGGGTAATTTAGTTTATGGCACAAAAGGTATGAAAGGTTATTCCTTCTTATGCCCTTCTCACATAAAATCTGCCTTAAAAAAAGTAAAGTCTTTATGTCTCAATAAACCGAAGCCACACAGATATTGTGTAACAAATTACATATTGGATAACAATCTATAAAATTTTATTGGCTTATGAGGTTTGCATTGATTTGAATTTTACCCAAAAGCAAAGCATTACTGTTTCTCCAAAACACTGAAACGAAAGGAAAACAGAAATCTTCATTATACATTTTTTAAAAGTGTAGCTACCAGAAATGTCTCTGAACAATGCAATCAAATTCCTGGAAACAGCCTACAGTTCACCTTGTCTCTTCCCTGCTCATGATTGAGAAAACCTTGCAAATCAGCTCCAGCAAGAAGCTTAGCACTGAGGTTCACCACAGAGCCAAGCAACAGCATCTGACGCTGGGCTGTAATTGCAAGATGATTTTGTAAAGCTCCTCTGTCGCCACATTCCCACTGTGAGATGTTAGTGGTTTACTGTTTGCATGAGTGAGGGACCTGCCTGGATCTGTGGGTGAAAAATCAAGCATTCGCACTGTTCATTTTGCACAATCATCTGCTTTCTGAAATGCAGAGTTTGCAGAGTTTTGTGGGGGAGAAAGTCAGTGTGACTCATGGTGAGCTGCAAAGCCATCTTTATTTGACCTTTTGCACTCCAGAATCCACAGGGAGATATCAACAAGACAGCACTTTAAACCAAATAACTTTCAGTGTTCAATGGCAACAAAGAAGGAACAAGGAGGCTGTGATTTTTACCTCATGGACTTGTGGGAACACGTATTTTTCTTACGGATGCAGACCGTGTTTCATCAAGCCCAATATACTATTTCCAATGGTGGCCAACAAGTGATATTCTAGACTTGGACAGCAATTAGACATACATGTGCAGTTACAAAGTAAAAGCTACAGGCAAAAAAATGCAAGGTGTATCATTGCAACATCAGAAAAAACACTGGCAGGGATGCTGACTTTCCCCTTCCAGCGACCTTCCCTGCGCCAGTATAAAACCTCTTGTTATAGGAATTACATCAATCTCTCAGAAGTTATACTAGTTTCATGACATATCTTCCAAAATGACATATTCAAGACTGGCCTTTTTCTATGCTTCCCCCTATCTATAGAGATTTGCAAACCGAGGTAGTGGTATCGTGGGTTTGGGGGGTTGGTTTGGGTTTTTTTAATCAGGGGAATATAGATGAAAGACTACATGGCAGGAAGGCTTCGTCCAGAGAAAGGCCATTGATTGGATTCATAGTAATATTTTGTATTTGGTTGAATTTTGATATATAGACATATCTTGAAAGTAGAAAGCCTTTATATGTATAAAGTAGAAGGACTGCAGATGTACGTATTTATGGAGACGTACAATAAAAACTACTGATCCTTAAAGCAGGGAGGTGAGGCACAAACAAGTCTGTTACTACTGGTATTAATTAGTATTATTCTACCCAGAAGAGGGCAATGGCAGCTGTGCATTTGGACCAGTATTATTTTACACACCTGTTGGCAGATAAGAGTAAGGCACCTACATTTTACAAGCCATATTCCAGTGATTTACGTTGCATGGCAGAATGCATCTTATCAACCGCAAACACCCTCACGGCAATCATATTCATTGTATTTGATCCTGTCTGTTGGGCTACGTCTTGCCTGGAGTTGATCACCAGGCCACAGTCTGTGCAATTACCCACTTCAATAATCAGTGTCTGATTCTGATGAATTATAGCATGGGCTGCTGTATTGTTCAGAATAAATGAGATGGTATAAATGGTATGACAGGTAACAATGCATTTGTAATAGTGTAAACAGGCATTAAGCTTAATGCAAAAAGAGGAGCCACTAAAATATGTATAAAAATAATCAGAAATAAAGTTAAAACTATATTTAAGGCCATGGATGTTGACCAGGCATGAGAGACTGAAAAATATCCTCACTCTGAATAAAAGCGTGAGGATTTCAGGCAGGACGCACTACGTGGTCTTGCTCAGGTCAGCTCTCAGATCACTCGTAGTCCATCACATTCAAGTTTCTGGGCCATCTGACGTGAGCGTCGTGGCTGTTTTTCCCACGATGGTGTAAATTTTGGCTACTGCCTCGACTGCTATAACCAACACTGCTAACACTGCCTACACTGGCCATGGACAGTCAACAAAAAGTTGCAAGAGATGGCCCCAGGATAGTCTCACATGAGGCTGCTGCCCTAATCAGCCCACAGAGCTTTGGGTTAAACTCCTGCTGCCCTCGGAACGCCTTTCATAACTCTGTCCTTAACACCCCATCCCACGTTCAGTTGAAATATTGGCTTTAACCACTCGGTTAAGACAGAAATTCCATGCGCTGCTGGCGAGATAGTCAGCTCCAGGAAGGAAACTGGCCCCTTCTTACAGTAAAAATAAGCTGTATATCTACAGTCCATGCAGAGGGGCTTTCACCCCCACCCCCCCCCACCCACCCACCCACCCCACCCCCCCGCCCAGGGAGAGGAGAGGTGCGCAGAAGGGCACGGCCTCGGGAAGCCCCTTCCTCCTCCCTCCCCAGCCCCGGGATGCGGGTTGTTTTCGAGGGCATCACCACACATGGGAAAAAAAAATCTGGAACTGAGATTATTCACAGGGTTTCATTAAAATTGTGCCTTTCCCAATGTATTTTCTTAATAAGTTTTCTGTTTTCAACATTCAGATTTGGCCAATACGTTTTTGAAATGTGAGCTCCCATAAGGAAAGTTAATAAAAAGGATCTCATCTGATTTTACTTCAGTGGCACTTGTACTTACATTTTCTTCCTACTTTTAACTCATTCAAAGGGCGTAGATATCACCCAGGCATTCATGGTATATAGCACTGTTTCAAGTCTGATTTTGCCCTGTTTATAAACAAAAAAGTTTGCAATATTTGATGATACAACCTTCTGCAGGACAGTCTAGAAAATCACCAGTGACTGATACCTTTGTGACTCAGCTTTATTGTATCTCACCATCAGTTTCTAACTTGTTTGTTGGGGTTTTTTTCCTCTCAAAATACTTCTTTTGTGTCTGTGGGTATGAGTGAGAGGTTTCTATGACTTACTCATACTTCTCTGCACTTAACAGGGCCTCCTGGTTAGTCAGGGCTTGGGCTTCATTTTTGGGTATTGCTGCTGCTTGCTCTGGCTGCTCGAACGACCCCCTCGGCATTGTCAAACAAAGTGGTTTGCTGCTAATTCCTTTCAGGGCTTAGATGGATTTTGAATCAATCTTGCTGAGAAAGTCAGCCAGACAAAGAGGTAAAATCGTGACATGGGTAGTCATTTATATTTTATCTGAATCAGTGAGGAAGGTACTTTTTGTCAGTTCTTACGCTTCACACATAACTTTTATTCTACCATTTTCTGTCAGAAGTCTGATTTTGGGTATCTTGCTTATGTCTTCCAAATCAATTCTATGAATCCCTAACCCAAAGTTTGATATCATCCATTATTCAGCACCTGCAGTAAGACTAACTTTAAAACTAGTGATCTCTCAGTAAAGCTGTGCAATTAATGCTGAAATACCTCAAGCACAGAATAATACCAAATAGCTCCCCATAGCCTTCCTCAGAGCATCCCAAAATACCAATAGCCTTCCCTGAAGTCTCTAGTTATCAGATATTCTTTAAGAATTAGTGGTAGGTCCTAGCTCACCTACGTGAGCATTTTGCATTAAAATGCAAAATATTTTTCCTGCAAATGTAACAGTGGGCTCTACATGAGCTCACAGTGCACCCATTTTACGCCAGATTTGAATGACCAAAATGTACCTCCAGTGCTGCTAATTGCACTAACGAGCTTTGCCCACTTTACTTCATTCTATCATTTTCATCACTCTTTAATTTGTCACGCAAATTATTGAGTGCTTTCTGTAAGTGCTGCTGCCCTGTAGCACCCAGCCTGACCCAGCAGGAGGGGTGGTGGGGAGCACCCATCACGGTGGCCCCAGCACCAAGCACAGCCCCCACCCATGCCTCGCTCACCCCTGCTATGGCAGGGGGCTTTAACACGCTGGAGTCTTCCTTTCCCTTGAGGTATGGAGCTACGAAATGCCTTTGGACAAAACTTGTGCTTTGGATGTCTTTACAGTCTCCATAGCTGCAGTAGTATACGTTTTATTTGAAAACATTGCATTTACTACAATATAAGGAGGCTATTATTGGTTAGCTGTGTTCACTCCTGTTCTTCCTTCCCTACCCACTCTTTCCAACTGCTTTCCCAATGTCTTCCTAGAGTTACCCAGTATATACTAGGCTCACTTATTCCTGTTCGCACTAGATACAGCACAGTTATGCTTCTTCCCCCAAGCTCAGTGTCCTCAGAGGAGTATTTAGGTTAAGAGCAGTTTATTCCTGGCTGGAACTGCAGCAATTGTGCGTGGGTTCATAAGCCAGGATTCTCCTTTGCTTCAGGCAGCTACTAAAAGCCAAGGTGATGTCTCAGATGGAGATAAAAACGGAGAGGTGCAGCAGCGGGGCACGAAACATCCCTGCCGCTGCGGCAAGGACGATCCCCCCAGCACCGACTGGTGTTTGGGGCACGGCGGCAGCACAGTGGGGTGAATAATCCTATTAACAGACAGAAACACATATAGAAAAGTGGCCAAAAGGTGTAATAAACTTATAGCCCTCTGCTCAGCTGCCCCCAGCAAACATGGAAAAGAAAGGCTTATGTCACAGTTGAGGCTGCCGGAGCCAGGAGCCCTCCCTGAGCAGTGGAAAGCAAGAGTACGCTCAGGATATGCCGTGAACGCAGTCACAGCTCTGTACCTACTCATGTGAGTGAGGTGCATTTCTCACCATGCCTCCGTTTCTCACCATACCATACCATACCATACCATACCATACCATACCATACCATACCATACCTCCTGCCTGGGACATGGGTGTTTTCATGGGGAATGTTTGCACAGGTACCAGCCTGACCTTATCCTGGTCAGAGCTGCTTGGTACTTAAACAGCAATGACGATAAATATTTATAGTACGTTTAGTCCTACAAGAATTCTCTCCTTGAAGAATGAGTCTTTTCTTTTTGTTTACTTTTTACGTAAGCTTTTTGCAAAGAAATGCATTAATAACTGTTCCTATTCCAGCTGTGTAGGAAATGAAGATTTGCCTTGCAAGTAGAAGAGGATCCCTCTGACAAGTCTGTCCTCTGTGGCTATGCCTTCACCAAACAGATGGCTATGCAGCTGGCTGGGCATTACACAGTTATATAGTTAGTAAATATTGTTATCTAGTATGGATCCTTGGGTGGGAAAAGTGAGCCAGGACTGAAAATACAGACTTAACTCATGGCTACGGTGGAACAGAGGGACCAGAGGGGGTTTAGGGCAATGAAATTAGACCTGCAACACCAGTGGCTTCAGAGTGAGTATTACTGGAAAGGAGAGGGTTAAAAATATATATGGCTTTTCGCTTTGTATGATAGCTCCAGAAAGGACTGGGTCACCTCTGTGGAGAGCTTCAGCAATATGTCATAGCTAATGATGTCAGTGCTGAGAAAAAGGTGGCAGTTTAAGTGAGTATAATAGGGGTAAAACCTCTAACCTGCTGTGCAGCCTAAGTGCTCTTGCTAAACCAGCAGACAAAACAATTTCTGGGAGAGAATTTTCCCCAGCGCCCAGATCTGCCAGTGATTGCAGAGCTTCCCTGCTATTATCAACCTCAAAAAACCAAAACCATTTTGGGCTAAGTGCCTGAATAAAGGAAATTAGTAGAATGTCATCAGTTTGAGGAGAGCTTAAATGCTGCAGTACCAGGGACCAGCTACAATACGATATGCAAAACAGCGCAGTACACAGCAGTCACCATCCAGGGCTTATCCGACTCCAAAGCAAGGGTCGGAAATAGCTGTAATCGTGACGGCTACCAGACATGCCAGAGAAGTGCAACCGAGGCACGAAGGATGATCAGCAACTGCACTGGAGATCAGCCCGGATGCACAGCATGGTTCTCCAAAGTCTGCGTGTGCTTTCTCCGCAGAGAACAGTCCCACAGTGCAAATAAGATGCTTGGTTTTCTTTACTTGGCTCAAGGACAGACTCCTCGGAAGCTGTAAGACACTGGGAAAGGCAGAGACGGAGCAGAGGTCACTGCAGACAAGCCCAGATTCTGTCTACCAAGATGACTTGAGAGTTTTCAGCTGAGGGGTAGGAAACTGAGTCCGTGCAGGATGCTGGATAGTCCATGTGGCACAGCTGTCTAATTTAGGTGATAAAAATCTACACTTTATCTGGATTCCTTTACTAAAGGAAGAAGCACAATTTATAGTGAGGTTTGCAATGGTCCTGCTGTTTTTGTAATTTCATGGTAGGATTATCAGAAACTGCTTGAAGAGTGAAGTTGCAGAAACTTCAGTGCTTTTAGTCCCCGTTTCTCTCACCAAAGGTACCACATATATGCTGTATACACCAAACTCAGTGTATGCACTACTTGAGAGGGAATGTCTGGGAGAAATGGATTCAATCTGGTAAAGCATACGGTGTACCAGGGTTTCAGAAACAGTGACGAATACTTTGCGGTCCAGCCAGACCTATTTTTGGCGGACGGACCTCACAACAGACAAGGCAGTGAGACAGGATGAAGCCAGAAATGCACAAAAGCAAAAGATGTGTTTGAAGGGGAAATAATCACTAAACATCTGAAAATTCATTCATTTGCCTGTGGGAAAGTTGGTGCAGAGCTTCAGCCCAAACAGCTTCTCTATTCCCAGTGTTAGTTACAGGGATGTGAAGAAAAAAAGGTGCTGGTGAAAGGGAGTTTTGTTCTCACACTTGCTGACAACCCAGCCTAGCATGTCCTTTGCCCAGGCTAGAGAGCATTTTCCTCATTAATCTTCTAAAATCCTCTAAAATCTTCCTCTCCCCAAGTCTATTAGCTGTGGAGTTTAAGCACTGTGAAAAGATGAACACACGCGGTCCATAGTGCAGTGTGATAGCAGCAGCTCTCACGCTCAATACTCAGCAAGATGCCATTTCATCAAAGCCCAACCTCTTCAGAAGTACACCAGCTCTGACAAAATTTTCTGTGGGAAAGTTTCCCAAATATAAGGGAAAACTGCTGGAGCGAAGTTCTGGAATAGCCCGGAGTTTAGGCACAAGGTTACGAGCAGCAATGACATTTCTGCTCTACCTAAAGAGTGATCTCCTGTACCCCCGGAAAGGGTCCCAGTCCCAGACTGCTGGCTGCCGCGGGCAGGTCTTCATCATTTTGACCCTGGGAAAACCCTCATGAGAAAGGTTCAGCCAGAACAGCAGTCGGTAGTCTTCTCGGTCCAGAGTAGCAAATTAACCACTGATCTTTTGGGGTTTTTTTTTGCACGCCATAAGATTGCAGACATGAGATGACAGCCCTGACTCCCAGACCACCCGCTCCTCTGAGACAGGCTACTTCAGCCCCTTCCACACCGGAATGGAAATGAATAAAATTACACCAGTTTCGATAGCAGGGGATCCTTGTTTTCCAGCCAGCCTTCTCCCGCGGCACAAGTTTAGTAAGAGATTCCTTAAAGGCTTTGCCACAGATAGGGACATGGGATCCTCGTGCTTTGGTTACAGCCACGGAGGAGCTTAACTCATTACCCAATATTAAACAGTTCTCATATTTTTTCTGAGGAATCTTATATATAAAACGGATCCTATCGGTAATCACATCAAGGTGTCCTGAACAAAAATGAGTACGTAGTTTAGAAAAATAAGGTAGCATCTTTTTTATTTGTTTGAGGTGCCTCTGGTGGGAGCTGTGATCAGAGCCCAGAGAGGGTTATTGCGTACCTGGGCGGCTGGGTCACTTGTGTTTGTATATGGCTAATAAAAACAGTTATCTGGAAGCCAATTATATTAGTTCCCGTATTATTATGTTGTGTAAAGAGCAAGGACATAACACTGTTTCTCTCATCTTTCTGCTGTTTTCCATCTCTTTTAACAAGAGCATTACAGCAGATGCTGTCAAGAATTTTAATAAAACAAACTGCCTTTCTGACCGTCTTTATCCATTTCTTCTCGTCTTTATAGGCTAGAAACATATTAGAGGGTCTAAGTGAGGGAAATTACTCTTCTCTCCCACTCCCTCCTCCCCATCCCTCTCTCTCTCAGCCGTCCTCCTGCGCTCTGCATGCTGTGGAGTTTTTCCTCTTGCAGGAAACCCAAAAGACAAAGACCCCCCCAATAAAGCCTCACACAACATACATGGCTACCTGGATACTTAGTCACCCTGACTGTCTTGTCATTCCCCGTCGCTCCCTCCTGCACTGAGCTCCAGAAGGGCCTGAGATTGCAGCAGAGCCCATCCCCAGACCCCTTTGGGGGTGAATAGGAGCGGTGGCAGCCGTTCCACAGGGCTCCCGCCCGCAGCCCCCGGAGCCCAGCTGCGGTAAGGAAGGTGGCACGGCTAGAGAACGTCGTTAGTGCGGATAGAGCCATGCTCCAGCCTTGTCCTGAAAACAGGTTGACCAAATCACAACATCACCCCAGGGGATAATAATATAGGAGGTTTGTAATACTGAGTCACTGAGGACCAAAAAAAAAGAAAAGAAAGGAGGAAAAAAAAAAAAAAAGGCAAGCCAGGAAGTATGCCAATAACATGTAACCTGATTAAATGTTGCACAGCTGCTGCTAGCAATACAGAAGAGACATCATCTGTCTCCTGTCCTCAAACAGAGCATGGAGACTGCTGTACTCATGAAAATCCAATCATGTACAATACAAGTAGGAGAGTTATTCCTTTCTGAGTGAGCCAGTGATTCACTGTTTTGTCCTTTTCGCTCTTCAGGTGACTCAAGGCAGGTCCTATCCCATTACCTTTCGGGCCCTGCACACGTGCAAACCTCTGCCTGGCTTTAGAGGTGTTGCGAGCAAAGGCCTCTGCACCTTGGCGAGGAAGGAGGCAAGCGCAGAGCGAGTCAGGCTGGAAGCCGCCCCCTCGATGGGGAGAGCTCTGACGAGATCATTTTAAGCCAGGTGTTTCTCCTGCTGTGCCCTTCCCACAAGTTCTGAAGCTGATCAAATTGCCTGGGAACAAATCTTAGAAGATTTCGGTATCCAACTGTGCCAAAACTCTCACGTGCCACTCACGTGGGCAAGTGTCAGTGCTCAGAGACAACAGCAGCTACAGGTGAGAGTCTGGTACAGGGACACCCTCACTTTAGGCTTGGGCAGAGGTGAGTTACCTGAGCTAACTCAGCAGCAAAGTCACAGAGCTAGTGAGACCTACTGAAAAAAACCATCAAAAAAGCAGTTTTGTAAGGCAAATTGCTTAAAATGGAGTCAGCTGTTCGGAGTCTTTAATTATCTCTTTGCCTAAGATGGGACAATGAACTTTACAGTCCCTGAACAAATGGGTGGAAACACCCTTTGTCCTCAAGAGTAAAAGCAGAAGAAAGTGCTGATCGGCTGCACCTGGCCCAGCCGGCAGAGCCAGGGCCGGGGGTGCTGCAGCCGGGCGGGGAGCCCACCAGGAGCCTCTCGGGGGAGAGGAGATGGAGCTGAGAGCAGAAAGGTATGGCAAAACTCAGGCTTTTCCTCTCTGACTCGGTCTGCGGATCTTAGAACTTTTGAAACTGATGTGTGCAAGTTTCCATGTTTGGTTTTGTGTAATAGCATCTTGCTAGCGATTTACTCCGTGCTGACCTGCTCTGTTCAGCAGCCTCCTAGCATTAAGGTAGGGTCTTCCGTATCTCTGGTGCTTTGTCTCGCACTAGGTGTGTGTAGTTGTTTTCGCAGCGGGATGGAGAACTGCAAGTGCAACATCCTGATCTGTTTTGCTATGGGTTATTTTTATTTTCCATGAGTAAGCTACTCAAAGATACTTGGTTCTCTTTTTAATGGTGTGGTGTTTTTTTTCTTGTGTATTCTGCGCTTGTAGAAAGACTTTGTGTAAGTACGAGAGATCTGTAGAAATACGCTAGCTCGTGAATGGAAATAAGATCGCCTAATCATCTAAATACTGGTGTGTTCCTACAAAGCAGGCTTTTTTCAGTGTCCCAAGGATGATAACTGCCAGCACAGGTAGTTGTAAAACTGTGCCCAAAGATCTTTGTGCCTTCGCTTCTCAAAGAGGAGACTTCTTTCCTAGAAGACTAGGCTATGAATTTGCCCACGTACCTAGTTATAATCAACTTTGAGTGCAGCCGTTGGTAAGAAGGAAGAAAGGACTCTTTGAGGCAGACTTTCTGGGGTTGATCCTCTGTAAGAGCATTGCCTGTAAGTCTGCTCCTCCACAGCAGGTCAGAGGGCTCGGCTGCACCCAGGGGCACGGAGAAGGCTGCGGGCAAGCCGGGCAGAACTGAGACGGTTTTTATGTCTCCGTCTCCCTGAGCAAGCCCTGCACCAGGAAGGTGAGCAGCATCTAGCTGACTTCGGGGCAGGGGTTAGTAGAAGGCAATCTGTGGCAATCTTCTGGAATAAACTCAGCCACGACTTTAAACAAAAGGAATATTGTCTTGTAGTAACATGCAGCTAATACAGTTTCTTGAGGGAAAAGAAAAATTTGAATGCCATTTTGAAGAGCTGGTATATTTTCATATACTCACAAGACGGAGACAAACATCCTTCTAATGAAAAATTTCTGTTCAAATACAAATAGCGCTTCATGCCCACACAATGCAAACACACGACTTTGTGTTTCCAGTCCCCTTGGGGATGCTGGCACCTTGTTCTGTGATGGAAATATTTGCTTCAACTGCAAGAAATTAATTTTAGAGTAGCTCATTATGCACCACAAACCTTTTTAATACCGATCATAAAGCTGGAAGGAAAGGAAAAGAGACAGGTGTCCTATTTGATTTAAAGCACTTAAGTACTTATATATTATTTATAATATATATCCTCAGCATGGAAGGTAACACTTCTAATACATGGCGATCAGTTCCTCGCTAGCATTTGAAAGCTATAGCTGCATACATTGCTGTGGTTTATTTTTCTTTTTTTACACAATAAAATGTGATATACAGTAGTTGCTAACTTCATATAGGTACTGATTTGGGACTTTTTAGTGTCATAAAGCCTCTGAAGCAGAGACTCGTGGAATGTGAAACACTGACAGAGTGCCTCTGGAGCACCAAAGCAAAAGCTGGCTGATGAAGATGGGTTATTTGTGGTGATGTGGTGCCTGGAATTACAAACACTGCAGGGTTTAGTTGCACACACACAAGAACTCCCTGAACTTGCAGAACTTTCCAAATGGTGGATTTGGAAGGAGTAGTCTGACAATTCCCCTCCCTTTGTGGGGGGAAAATACAAGGAGGGGAGGAGAAGGAAATGCTACTTCATAGAAGTAAATAGTCTGATTTTGAACTTGTAATATTTATCTGAAAATGGTTGCAGTGTTGACAAAAGGACAACTAACTGTTATTTGAAAAGGCTGCAGAGTGTTTGCGTCTTGTTTCATCATTCAGATACACAAGTGCTGCAGTAAATTGTTAGCATTGAGCCTGATTGTACAAAAGCTGTTGGAGGAGACCCTTTACACATGCAACAACTGTCTGAATTAAAGTATTTGCCCAAAAAGCACTATGGGAATATATGATTTAACATAAAGCACTAGTCGAGCAGTTGCTTGCTTCTGGAACCACAGAATTCCAAAACTTTATAAAAAGTATTACATTTCCTTTAAAGCTAGGTCATACATTGTAAATAAATGACAACACCAAAACTAAAACTCTTGCAAATCTTTGGGTGAAAAACCCAAAGTTCAATATATGTTGTGATCTTGGTTTTGTTTTTGTTTTAGTAGTTAAAATGAGCAACAGGGAAAAGTTTCTTTTTAGGACTTACTTAAGTTTTCCTGAAGATTTATGTTTATTGCTGTTACACCTTCAGCTGGTAGAAATTAGATTAGGCTCTCATTACCCACTTCATCTTTTAATATGCTGTAGAAAATCATATGAACGTGCCAAAATTAGCACTGTCATCCTCTGTGTTGTCCGTTTTACTGCAGCATAGAGCTGTGGTATACTCAAATAATATACCTGTGGTGTCTGTTACTAGCACAGTCTCCTGTTCTGTTTGACTCAGACCTCACATGCATACAGATTCATTATATATATTTTTCTCTTCCAAGAATGTACACGTTTGGAGCATCAGCCATTTACAGACACATAGCACAAATAAAGCAGTGAATTTTCTTTATTCTCTACCCCTTATGCTAATGAAAATTACTGAGGAAGGAAAAAAAAACCCACAGAAAATGCAGTTCCCCCAGCATTATTCACATTGCAGTAGACAGCACAATTCTGTACTTACAGATCTTAACAGTGAAATGTCTCAGGATCTTTACAATTTTCTGCAGAACTGTTTCAAGCTCTCAGCAAGCCACAGTGTTCATCGAGGCAGAACGGAGCCGTATGGAAGGTCTATGCAGCTGGGAGATAATGGAACTGTTTTCCCAGCTGGGACTACAAGCCTTTTATCCACTGAGCATTGCGTGTCTCTTCACTGGTATTAACCGTGAAATACACTGCTTTCCCGTTGTACTCGTGCTAGGACTCACACAATTAGTGCTTGAATCAGATAAACAGCTACTACAGTTTATGCATATTCCTATCTGGAAATCTTGAACGGATAAAAATTAGCTCTGCGTTGATCATCCTTCAAGAAAGCTGAGGGAGCGAAAGCGCAGCTGTCGTACTAGTAGCATAAAAGATTAAATGTGCTCTTGCTATTCCTTTCGTACAAATATGAGCTCCTGTCAGGTAATCGGAAGCTTCTCTTCTTGAAAACTGGGTCAGGACTTGGTATTAGGTTTAGAACCGGAATGGAAATAATTTTGTTTAGTCCTGGGTCCCACAATTGCTTCCTGAGCTCCATAAGATTAAGCTCATAGGATGCGAGTCGACACTCGGATTACATCCCAGCCCTGACTGTCCTCTTGAAACATTTAACTACCCCTTCATATTTTACATATTTAAAAAAAAAAAAAGAGCGGGGGGGGGGGGAAGAGACTTGCTTGTTTAAAGTAGCACAGACATAAATCCTGATTACACATAAACTTCAAACCTTCTTAGATTTCCATTTTTCCTCTTGGGACTGCTTCAGGAGAGAGCAAATGCAAAGCTCAGACAGGGGAATGCCTCTCCATTAGTAAGCAAAAGTTATTTGTATTCACAGGGGATAGAAGTGGAAACAGCAGTTTTCAGAATGTCTCTGCCAAGAAAAGTGCAATTGTCACAGGCATTGCTTCACAACTTTTTAATGTAATCTCAGCGTAAATCCATTAGTTTGCAATGAGATTAATTGTCTGCCTGTCTGAGCAATGGCAAGTGGAGAGGATGTGGAAGTCGGGTGGCAAAAACACACAGCGGCATGTGGATGCCTTGAGTAGACCAAAACAGTAATTCAGTCAACAAAAACGGGAGGAGTGTGCATCTTTTCTGGTTTGAATTTTCCCCACCTATAAACTGGGAGTGCGTTCATGCATCCCCTTATTTTCCAGCACAACTGCTGACTGCGGAGAACTTGCACCAGGATTTTGGTGGCACCTCCTCGATGGCTCTGCCACAGTGCCGATCATTTTGGTCTGCTTCCTCCCCGCCCCCCCCCCCCCCCGATGCGGTTTGGATGTGTTGAGGTGCGGTGGCTCATTGCCGTGCGGCTGAGCCTCTGTGCTCGTTGTCAGCCCAAGCAGAGGCATTGCTGAGTGGCAATGATGAGATTGCTCTTCCTTGAGGTGGCTGTTAAGACACCCTTGAAGAAAGATGAAGTAACAGTAGCAGGAGAGAAGGGGAAGATGGTGCTCTTCCTAAGAGCAGAGGAGAGGAAGGAGGTTTCTGTCGTTCCTCTGCAGAGGAGGATGGCTCGTTGGACCCGATTTAAGTGATCTGGGTTCAACCCAGCCTCCTTGCAGGACTTCTCTTACGACCTTGGAAGCACGTCAGCTGTCCTGGTCTGCCCTTCTTTTGTAAAATGGGGACAACAGGGCTATGGGAACTCATGGGATGTGCACAGAAGTGCCAAGCATCCTATGCCAGCCCCACGGGACCGGTACGGTGAGCGCTCCCCTCCCGTTTCCGAGCTTCTGTAGCCATCCTCCTGATTAACATAAACAATTTTATACTTCCATCGTGTGAGCTTCTCAAATGAGCTTTACCGACAATTAATTAAGCCTTGCAGCACCTTCTAAAGTAGACAGGCATTATAATTAGCAGTTCTATTTTTAATTAGGAATAAAATTTGAAATGGAATTTTAGGTATTTCCTCATTAAAATTTTCTTTTACATAATGTCAGTGCTTTTTCTAAGTTGTATCAAGGGTAAATAGACAGAGTTGCTTGCAACAGATTAACCCAAGCTTTTTATCGCCAATTTTAAAAGTTTATTAAAAAATCTAATCTTTTCTATGTCAAAACAAATTCTTTTTCTTATGCATTGGTTGTCTAACAAGACTGTCTGGGAACAGAACATTTCAGTTGCTGAGGAAATTAACGCTGTTAGAACTTTCCCATTTCCAACTGGGAATGGAAACAAACAGTTTGGAAATGTCCTTTCTAAAGGTAAATCATTCATTTCAGGATCTCATGTTTCATTTAAGAAAGACTAACACTTAAAAGTCTGAATTTCAAACTTCTGAATCTCTGAACTGTCTTTTTATTAAAACTTGTGAAGTTCTGATTTAGATTTTCTGAACTATATTATACCCTATTTAAGGTTATGCCTGTATCTTAGAAATGACACAAAGTGGTGATAAAATTGAATATCAAAACAGTCTGTTCCTAAAGGTCAAGACAAAACATTTAAATGTTACCAAAATGTTGTGGGTTTGCCCAATTTTCTTTCAAAACAAGATTTCATTGACGTTGACATTTCTTTGTCAAATGTTTTACTTTTGAAAATTGCCATATTCTGGCAGAAAAAGCTGTCTAACGGTTGTTCCCGTTGGGGTTTTTTTGTTTGTTTGTTTTTTAAGAAAATCCCTCTACTTAACATATGTAACCTTATGGTGTTTCCAGCAGTCAGAAGCCCCTTAAACGGACCTTTTCAACCATTAAGCCTTCTTGCTGCTCCTGTTTGGGTTTGACAGTGTCAGAGGGCGGGCAATCGCTGCTGTGTTGTAAAGCAATTCGGGGGGAGGCTTGAGCAACCTCAGCAGTCTAGGATGGGGCTACAGTCACCCCAGAAGCTGGCCCTGGATTAGAGAGCGGCAAAAGTTTCCCTAGCTCAGAATGAACTGCACAAAGTCCTTGCGTACCTTTCAGGACACTGTTGTAAGCTAAAAACAACTTGGAGATAGGATCTGGTCTATAAACCAGACAGCAGATAGAGCCTGGAGCATAAGCTGGAAGACAGAAGTGAATTAGGAGGAGTTGGGCCAAGGTGTTTTTTGCAAAAACTCTGCTGAGGAAAGGTCTGGAAGATACTTTCTCCTCTGTTTCCTCTGTAAAAATTGGAGATGCCTTCAAATGATACATGTGGTTTTTTGTAAGAGCTGTCACTATGCCTTCAAAAGAAGATAGAGCTTTCCAGCTTACGGCTGACTTCTTGTGGCTGTGTCAGTTTTTCTATCTCTCCTTTAGACAGAGCAGATAAATCCAAGATGTCTTTAGCAACATTTTAAAGTGAATTAGATCAAGGACTGATATGATCTAGACTCTTTCCACTGTGCTCAAATGGCAACTTGCCCTTGAGCTAGTCCCTACGATCACAAAGGGAAAATTTAAGGCCTAAGATGAAAGTTCTTTGAACAAAGGAATGTGATCGCATCCTGCGAGGTGCTTTATTCAGGCAGTGCCACCTACTGCTTCAAAACTCATCTATTAAGCAACCTAAATTACTATTTGGCATTTATACTGTGCGTAGGATTTCGGTTACTCTAAAATCTTCGATCATCTTTATGAATCCATAGGCACTGCTCAAGTAAGATTGAAAGTGAATTTTGCAGGGCTTACCCAGTAATTATTCCAGAGGCAAAACTCCTAGGCCTGAGTTACTAACTAAATAGATTTGGGTGCAACAAGTGGCTCTATTACAGGCATCCTGTGTGATGTTGGAGAAAGTCCCTACCTAAAACTACAGCTCACTGTTTTTGTAAAACTTCACAGAATTTCTGTGTACTGCTGGCAGGTAATTACTTTTCAAATTATTGGCTTAGTTTCCCCTCAATCCTGTTAGACATATCCTAAAATAAATTGCAACACTGCAAACTAAATGCCAAATTAATGCACCTTTGTAAATTTTTTAATATGGAAGTGAGCTATGTAGTTACAAATTCATTCACCTTTGTCTTGTGATATTCCTGAAAGTCTTGTCAGAGATAGACATTGGAAAACATGGACAATGGAAACCTGAGAGTAAAAATTCATAATAATTCACTTGCATTACAGTAAAAATTAAAATGTATTATGAAGTTAATTGAGCTACTGGACAAGCTGGGTAGTTGAATCACTCACCAGTGCAGGCATTGGTGAGTGATCTGATCTTGCATAGAAGATGCCTTGAAATCATGCAGAAAAATGGATTCTTGTGTTCTGAGTTCCCCCAAAAGTCTGCTGTTTCCCTTCAGCAGAGTAACAGCTAATAAAACCCAGACAAAACAGAACCGCCCAAATTTTTTATGACTTATGGGCAAGAGACGACCACTAGGAAGGGAGGTGATACACTCACTCCAGCAAAAGTGCTCAAGTTACCAGAGAGCAGCCATTAAAGTCAGTGCCTTACTACTGCTTCCATACATCATGGCTTGTTTTAGCCATTCAATGAGATTAGTTATTTTTACAGTGTGTTGCTATTTATTCACTGGGAAATGTCTTTAGATGGCTGATTAGCTCATATACCTGGACTGAGAAGCCCCACATCTCCAACAAATACTAATATACATGTGGCCTTATGGAGTTATTTGTGCAGTCTTCTGGAAAGAAGAAAGGAATTTGCTCTGGAAGCAATGTTCACTTTTTTCTTTTTTGCTTAAAGAGGTTTTTTATTATTTTTAAATTTTTATTATGCTTTTACCATGCAACTGGAGAGAGCACAAAGTTTCAATAGCATGTCTTCTCTGTGTGTTTTAGCACTGTGAGTCATGTGGAACAATGTTAATGCAGAAAAACTAATGTGGTCTATAGGAAATACACCTTAATATAGAGTAGCTCTTCCTTCTGCAGTCTTTGTAGATTTTGTTTTACTTTGGGGGGGAAGAAACTAAAGGAAAAGGGATCTGCAGGTTTAACATAATCTGTTTGAACAGGGTGTACATTTAGCTGTCTTTCTGCTGAGTGTAAAAAGACACAATTAAAAATATTGAGCTTATTGGTCTTTTTCACACTAGACCCATTGAAGAATCAGAATGAGACTACTTCAGCCCTTGTTTGTATTCCACAAAACTTTCCTCTGTCTGAACTTCAGTCTTTTTCTTTTATCTGGTTCATTTAGGTCTCGATTTTTATAGTGACTGAAGAGAGTTATGGACAACCCCAGTCATAGACTCTGCACTTGCTAATGCTTTGATAACACGGGGAGTAATTAGTTTCCACACACACGCAAGCTCTCATGCACGTGCACACGCACAAATAAACTAGAAAACAAGCCCTCTGAACTGTTGAGACTCTACCCCTCCACACAAAGAGGATGCGAGAGGGAAAGAAACCCTTCAGCGACACCGTTAGTCCTCGTGTTAAAGTACCACATTGATCTCCGTCTCCAGAATAAATGCAAAGGTTTAGTGGGTGTTAATCCTTGCAAAATGCGCTGCTTATTAATGATCGCTCCAGCAAAGGTGACCTCTGGAGCCATGAATAATGCTCTGAGTAAAGCCAAAATGGTTCCTGTGCTTTCATCTGATCTGCCTTGTTCTCTGATGCCATTTCACTTTTGCCACACGGCAATGGATTTGAAAATTTTTGTCCTCTACAGACACTTGGTTCTGACTGGGGGTGGGAAATGCTCAAATCAATACCTGTAAGCTTATCTATAATGGAACTGGAAGCTCTTTAACCCCAGGACTGAAATGTCAGGCCCGATTGGAGGTAATTGGACAAGGAAATTTTAAAAGTAAAAGCAAAAATAAGTACAAAGGCTTTTATTAAAGTTATTTTTGATACAGCTGATAGTGTTATTGCATGTGGTTTCTATTTTGAAAGCAGAGCCAAGTGCAACCACTGTTGAACCACCTTCGCTATCAAGACAATTACAGTATTCTTAGTTACACTTTTTAATGCCTTCAGAATGGCTTTGCGGCTAACTCTAGCATGATTTTCTATTCGTAGCAATTTGGGGGGCTTACTTTTGGTTTTCTTTAGGTTTTGTGTGTGGGGTGTGGTTTTCTTGGTTTGCAGGTTTTTCTTTTTAAAACGAAAACGGCCATCTGAGAAAATGCTAGTTGTGTGTTTCCATATTTTTAGGGCTGCATTTGTGGTTGTGCCTTCCTGGATGTGAAGTATCAGATAAGTGGGTCACTTTTCACATTGATCTTCCTTAAGGCAGAGAAAACTAGAAGAATGGATTCTGGGAATTACAATGAACTTTCATTACTGCACCTCACAAGTCTGCTAAATGGTCAGTGGATCAATGTCCACCGTCTGTGCTGTGTGGAGGAGAAGACTACAAAGACATCACTGGCTCTAAGTGTAGGGTACTAGATGTCACATAATGTGCATTAGCTGGAAGTAGTCATTCAGCTGTGAGAGAGCTTGCTCAGAAAACTAGACTAAAATAGAATAATTCACAAAACCTCTCAATTTACAGAACTTAGTGTAGCTACACACTAAGTTGCTCCTTTCAAGCATGGCTTTCTTTTATCTAACACTTGGCATGCTGTTCAGAGGTCACATTTTGCAAAAGTGCTTGCAGTTGTTACCTCTTCCCTCTGCAGATGTATCTCTTTGGACTGACATTCTGCTGCCACTCTTTGTGACCCGTGTTTCCCACCTCATGAAGTTGCTGCAACTTCTCTAAGACCAGCTAATACCGGTTTTCAATGCATTTATTCTTCCTTGTGTGTTCATGCTTCTACAAGTCCCCCAGTGACTCTGACATCATTACCTTATTTTTGTAGTGAACGCATATTGTTTCCCAGATCTCTGGGAAAACAAAATGTCAGTAGGTAACACTCCATGCTATTCAATAGGCTCATAAAAATCACTTCTGGTACTTCTAGTAGACCTTTGTAACTTTTCTTCACCATACATTTTACATTTTCTATGTTATATGTTGTTATCACAATGTTTGTAAGAAACTTATGTTCTAACATTGAGCACTACTCCTTGAATTAATAAAGTTCAGGGAAGGATGTACAATTCCTACCAACCTGCATTAGGGCACCCTGCTCCATTCCTTCCTCAGCAGTTGTTCCGCAATCCTACTCCACTCCTGTTTCGGATTGCATGGGCGTTTCTTACATCAGGCTACACCATCTATTTATGCACTTTTGCCAGATATTCTTCCCCTATCTTCTGTTTTGTACCAATTTTACATTTAAAAAAAACCCCACCCCTTTCTGGGGGGCCTAGGGCAGCAGGGAGAAGGAAGCTGTTTCTGACACCATTCAGCCTTTAGTTTTTTTGCTTTTTGGTAAAATTGCTGTTCTAGTGCACAGTACTACTGTAATTTAGTTCATGTGCAATGCTGTCAGCCCTGTCTACCTATCCTGAGACACCTAGCTGTGCATTCTGTGTCAAAACACTAACGGCCTCCTCTCTATATCAAAATTAACATATGCAAAAAAGCGTGGGGAAAAAAATGCATCCGCAGAAGCTGAGAAGTCTTCGCTGTGGAGTATCCTGCTGACTTCATAGGGACTTGGATCAAGTCTAGAATTCTTAGACTTTCCACATTCCCTAAGAACAATAAAATGTGGCTGTATAAAATGAGAATTACCTTCAAATAACTTGAAAAAACGTTATTTGATCTTGGGTTTTAAAGTGTTGGGGGGTGACTAACGCTTAGAGTGAAAGAAAATTAAAGTCCAAAGTGCACATATTAAAACCAGTGAAAATAGTAAGTTATTTTAAGCCTTGGCACCTACATTTATATTTGAATATCTAAATAATAAGGGCTTAATATCCGTACAGAACAACCCACAGCTGTGCTGGAGAAGACTCTGAGCTACAATCTCTGCTCCTTTCTATAGCCCTGTCAATCTCCTTCTCTCAAACCATAGGGGTCTGACAAGCCCATTTAGTGCAAATAAGCATGAAAAAGAGAGGAGTGCTCAGAAATCTGCTGCGGTGAGGTGGCACTCCTGGAATCCTCTTCTGTGCCGGGGGCACCAACGGGCTTCAGGGGCTTTAAACAGAGGATGATGCTGGGACAGCTGTGAAGCCTGGGGGGGGGGGGGGGGCTCAAAGTTAAAGGGAGATTTTGCTGGTAAATTGAGTGGGGTGGTTGCTTATTAAAGTTCTGCGGTTAAGCTTTATACCTATAATACCCATTTGTAGGCGTTGTCGCGTCTCCTCTTGTTTTTATTTTTATAGACAGCAGTACTTTGGAGTTATTACTTCTGTAATTCTCCAACTTGCTGAAGTATCTTGAGTGTAACAAGGTGAGCGGTAGGTGAAGAGGCAGTAGGTTGGCTTGGATGCAAGCACGCGTGTCTGTAGCAGCCTTGTCTACAGCTGGTTTCAGAGAAAGCTTTCACTTGTTGCCGGTCTTGAAACCTGAGCGGATCTGTCTTTTTGTGACTTGATGAATGCAACCCACGCTTTGCCTGCCCCTCGCAAGTCCTGGCAATTAAGCCCTTATCCTAGAGACAGAAAACACAATTGCACAGGAGTCTTCTATGTTACTTTTAATGCTAGCGTGTCCTACCTGTCGGTGAACCCACTTCAGTTGGCTAGATGCATCCACGTGCTTCTGTATTTGCTTCACTATAGGTTAAAAACCAGCCCACCCTTCTAAAAAACCAAAAAAAACCAGAACAAACCGGATCAAAAACCTCACCAATGATTAATATTAATTTGCATTAGGAATCTGAAGAATGGTAATGGTGCTTCGATTTCAGTATTTAGAGGCTAAAGTTTGCTGAAGAAGTGAAAATAATCTGTAACAATATGCATGAATAGCAGCAAGGAAGGATCCATCAGCAATAAGATATTCATCCGAGCATCTGCTTACCTGCTCTCCATCTGGAGCACAAGTGCAAGGAAGCGGGTGATTGTTGATTATGGAGACACAGGTTGGAGAACATTAAAAATGAAACAAATAGGGACAATAATGTAGATTCACTTGACCAGGTGAATGACTTAGTATTATAGTTAATACTAAGGCATTAAGAATTAAAATCTATATATTCTGCAAAAAATCACAGTCCCCACAGAGACAGAGGTAGATAAAAGGTGGATTAAAACCAGAAAATGTATTCACTTTTTTGATGTCATTTTTGGATCCTTTAAAAAGTTTAGTCTCCCTTCTCGGCACATTTCAGCACTGGAAGAAAATGGTGGGTCAAAGCTTTAAAATGTATCCATCTTCATCTAAAAGAAGAAAAAAACCTTCTTTTTAAAAAGAAGATGTATATTGTGGCAGTTCATATAAACTACTGCCAGATTAGACTGCACTGTGTTTGCTGTTAGAAAAATATACCAAAAAGCCTTCAAGTACTATTGCTCCTTGTGCTACCTTCTTATTACTCCGATCCCTTCATTTTAAGCTTGGCATTGGTGTCGGTGGTATTAGATCAGTGTAAAGGAATAATTTAACCAGCTCTATATGTTTAGCCAGCCAGCCAGTTTCCCCAGGGCTCACCAGGCCAGTGTTTGAGCATCTCTAGCTTTAACACCATTTGATCTAATTGGAAATACAAACAGTAGAGAGTTCATGCTATAACACTTGCTGTTATATTAGGTCTTCCTTTAGGTAACTAGTATATAAAATCCACTTATTAAAAACGTATACATGAGAATAGTAGATGGAATTTTATAGATCTGGTTTTATTGCAGAAAATGTAGTTATTTGGGGATCTCAAAAGCTGTAAACCTGTACCGAGGTTTTTACAGTACTGAGTAAGCTTACATGAATTAAAGCATAACATTTTTCTGCATCCTTCTCTGGATTATGCTTGAAGATATTTTTCACTGGGATTATTATTTTTTTAATTTCAAATGGCAAACAGAAAATATTCTTCTTTCTAGTTGCAGATAAAATTAATGAGAGGAATATAGTATTCAGACAGGGATTGTTTATATAAAGTCACTTGCTAGATGCTCCGTATAGAAATATCCTCATGTTTTGACACACTGATTTCTTGTTTTCTGACAGTGGTATAATTTGCTTTAAGAATTGATTCAGTTGTTTCCCAAATACTACTTATGCCGCATTGGACAGAAATAATTGAATTTTGTGAAGTTTATACCAACTTTCATTGTGAGGAAAAAGAGATCTCTTTATGTAATCCTATCAACTTCCCCCTCAAAGATCAGCTTAATTAAAACTACACTCTCTTAAAACAGACCATCGCTTATGGTTATAATGAAGATGTGCAGGTTAGTTTCTGTATTACACACGATAATTTCTTATTGCTGTTGCCTTGTAGAGTTGTAATAAGAGGTACTGTAATCAAGAATCAGTCTGGCTCCCCATTTTAAACCCTTAATATATTTCAGGGGTGTATGTAAACCTACAAGGATCAATCTTGCAAAGGCGACAGCTTAGTGAAAGGCAAATCTCAGCTCAGGAAGGGTTTTATTCGCTCAGAGCCTTCCCAAAATGGTAGGGAAAACCTACAGGAAGTTTGCTATGGATGTCAACGGGCACCGTGTTTGTTCTCCTGTTTAGAGATGTTTACAGACTCAGCAGGGCTGATACAAATACATAACAAACCTTACCAAAAGCAGTACACAGTGAGATAGTGTTTGCTTTACTGGAGTCCTATGCTATCATATTTTTAGAAAGATATTGAACAGTCTGAATTTCATGGACTCCTTAAAACGACAGTATTTAGCCCATTCTCAAAATATGCTCTTATTCAAATGGTTCCCAGCAGTTTAACACCCCATCACTCTTCCCATAACACAGTCATTTGTGTAAATCTTTCTATGGATAGTCCTTTCCACTATCCAAATCTTTATGCATCTTTCAACTGTGCAATGGATTTTATCAGACTATTAAAAATAAATTATGCAGGCTTCGTGCCACACAATCAAATCTCTGCTTGTTAAGCATTTAGCGCCAGTGATCAAACCCCCTAAATGTCAGAAAGGTTATAGCCTAGCTGTGTTACCTGCATGAAATAAAAGCTTGTCTTGCAAGCAGCTGTGCATTTTCATGTACAGAACTGTTCTGGATAAAACAATTAGGTAAAACCTTCACTTGGAAATTGTGGTGCTTCTTCCATAAAACTGCAGTTGCACCTACTGGGGAAAATACGTGTGAGGAAATGAGGGGCGTTTGGTCCTTTTATAGGATGTTTTCTATTCCCCGGCTTGATTCTAGACCCTTCCTTTTGGTTTCAACATTGAGTGCTAAAATCCAAAGATTCACATCCTTGAACGGTTTGCCTTCAGCCTATGTCACTGCCGTTCTAAAATGTTGTTCCCCAGATTTCTACATTATTTCATGAATTTTTACATTTCGAGTGAGTCCACCCTGCCGCCGGTCTACTAAAAAAATGTTGCGGCTTCAACATGAAATGACACAAAGAAGTATCACCCACTCTTAAACACAGTATTAATTTAACTTATACCAGTGCAACTAATCCTTTACAAAATCTCCCAGCTCCTCAGTCTACTTCTACAAGAAAAGACAAGAATGTTTTACCAAGATGGCTTTCCACGTAAAGATCTATATATTATGTTTAGTTGTACCCATCCCCTTAATGCCATTTGTTTCAACTTGTTTATGGCAATTGTTGCACCATTTTTCTCATCTTGGTGCATAAACTGTATTGAAAAAGCAAACATCTCAAATTAACTTCCCAGTAGCTCATTTTAATTTTGCCTTGTGCTGTGAGAGGGCTGATAACCTAAATCAGCCTGATTACTATTTCAGCTAGTAAACAGCATATATTATCCTCTACATACTGCTGTTAATACCTCGTGCATAATCCTTGAGGCTATGGGTATTCTTCTAAAATTAATTTATTAATACTACCCTTGTTGAAGCAACAGGAGATGTCTAAAGGTGCCAGGAAGAGGAAGAACGAGTGGGCACTGTACAGCCCACGTACCAAAATCCCTCATTGAGAACACATCAGACTCCTATAATTGAACTCGTGGCGGGGCAGGGGGAGGGGGGAAATGGTCACTCAGGCTACCATTGGGTGAATTTCCTTACTTAAACTCTTGATCTTTATTTGCGCTTTCTGATGGCTTGTGAAGAATGAAATTAAGAAGTGTAAGAGTAAAATTATCTCAGGAAAGAGAGTGTGGTTACTATGACCTTTCACTAGCAAATTGGTGTTTAAACAAAGAGACTAGTAGCATGGTTTCAGGCATGGCATGGGAAGGGCAAAGAAATGGTAGTAGTAGTAGTAGAAGCAGTAGTCGCATGCACAGAAGGAGAAACAAAGCTTTCCAAAGATGCAGATAAGAAAAGCCCTTGGAGGTCACAACTCCCAAACGCTGCCCTGGCTGCAATAAGGAACTCATCCAATCCCCACCAGGAGCTCCCTCATCCAGCTTCTCATGTTCTGCCTTGCTCCAGCAATACTTCTGTAAATCACTGCCAAAGGATATGCCAGATCCCCTGACAGAGACTTGTGTGCATAAGAGAGAAACCATCTATTATTACCACCAGTAATGGATTTACTCCTTTATCTCTAGTAATAAATGTCTGTAATTTGGATCCGCGGTTGAAACCTTGTGCTGGAAAAGGTCAGTATTATGGAGGTCATTGCTGGCACAACAAAGGGAGTCCTGGTGTGGAGTCTTTAGCTAATATTGATGAGTATGTCCTTTGTTGCCTTGATGAATACAAGGGAATTGCCAGAGATCTGCACCAAAGCAGCATGCCCTTTCGTTCACTGGAAGCGGTATGTCTCTGGGCTCCTCAAGCTTCCTCTGACGCTAGTAGAAAATTAGAACCAAATAGATGAAAGTAGAATTAAATCCATTATCCTCAACACTGCTGAGGACAGAAATGGCATTGCTGCTGTTCAGTGCTGAGGAGAAAAAAAAAAAGGTAAAAACCCAGTTTGACTGACAGTAACGATGGGCTAGAGAACAATTAGCTGTTTGCAAGAACTGGTGATACTGGTGTAGAAGGTGTTAGGCTATTCATGACAACCTGGAATACGAATTGACAAAAGGAGGGAGGAAATGTGCTTCTGTATTATTGCTGTATTCATGGAATTGGATTCATTATCCTCCTCCAGTTTCTGAGGAACAAGTCTGTTTAAACATCAGACCTGTGTCTAGGTCAGCGATTAGCACCAGGCAGGACTAAAGACTGTAAAGCATCTCATTAAGGATGCGCGATAGAGTCTTTTGTGAGCACAGTGTGGGACAGATCCGCAGCTGCAGCTAAACAAAGAGGATGTTTGCATATGGAGTCACATTGTTCATGAAGTGCTTGTCGTGAATAGGTTTTATCGTTCTCAATCCCACAGGAGAAAAAAAAGGTCCTGAAATGTGTCTATTGACTCTGGTGTGAAAAGCATGTTGTTTGAAATCAAATTCATCTGGCTTGATTGCCAGCCAGCTGTTATGTCTGCCATTGGAATTGACAGGGGTGGCTTTTCCTCTTTCACGAGCTCCAGATCTCAGGTTGTCGGGAGCTGGCCTAGTCCCCAGAATAAAATAGACCACTCTTCAGGTAATTTGCTTTAGGTCAAGCTGTCTACAGGTTTTGTGGAATAATCTGGCTGTAGGACATCAAATGCATTGGGAGCCCAGCAGTCCTTGCTTTCTTCTGCCGTGAGCACCAGAGTGATGCTGGGTGAACGGCCATGGCGGTCAGCCATGATGGAAAACCCTGTGGCACTGTCGTGGTTTAACCCCAGCCGGCAACGCAGCCCCACGCAGCCGCTCGCTCACTCCCCCCCTACCCAGTGGGATGGGGGAGAGAATCGGAAAATAAAGGAAAGCTCGTGGGTTGAGATAAGAACAGCTTAATAGAACAGAAAGGAAGAAACTAGCAATGACACTAATCACAACAATAAAGTGACAATAATGATAAAAGGACTGGAATACACAAGTGATACACAGTGCTCGACCAATGCCCGAGCCGCACTCCTCCCCCCGCCCCCACCCCAAGCTGGGCATGACGTCCCATGGTATGGAATACCCCTTTGGCCAGTTGGGTCAGCTGTCCTGCCTGTGTCCCCTCCCAACTTTCCTGTGCCCCTCCAGCCTCCTTGCTGGCTGGGCATGAGAAGCGGAAAAGTCCTTGACTTAGTCTAAACACAACTTAGCAACAACCAAAAACATCAGGGTGTTATCAACGTTCCTCTCATACTGAACTGAAAACCCAGCGCTGTACCAGCTGCTAGGAAGACAATTAACTCTATCCCAGCCGAAACCAGGACAGGCAACCAGATCTGCTGGCCTTGGGGACTGTCCCGCTGATGGAGCACTGCCAGCTGGGCCATTTGCTTGCTGGTGACTTTGTGGGAAAAAGAAACAAGACTGCTAGAGGGTCTCCAGGTGCCCAGGACCTGACCTTACTTATGTCGCTGACAAGCCTGATGAATCAAGAGGTTTCAAGGTCAAAATACTGAATAAAAATCCTAGCTCTATGACTCTCATATACTGCCTACGTTTTTCAAATCTCAGATCAGTGCCTTTCAGGATCATTGATAATGCTGTGGTCTTAGAGAGGTCAAGACTACTTGTGAAACATTGAGTAATAAGTTGATTAGTTGCCTGATTAGATGTGAGGTTTAGATGTGGATTATATTTAATTATCAGCAGTAGTTAAGAGAAATTTATAGCACATACTTAGTATCTCAGTCATAGTATCTAATGATATTTCAGTAATAAAACCTTCCTTTCAGGTGATAGTCTTCACCGTTATAACAAAAGTTTAATCAAAGGATTAAAGGCTCTTTCTTTTTGGTTTACAGTCTCCAATTCTTTTTCCCTCTGGAAAGCTTAAAAAGAACGGCACGAAGTATAAATCTTAGGAAAGGAAATTAAGCTCCAGTTTTAATTCCAAGAAAATTACTGAGAGCATTCTGCACACTTTATACATAAGCATATCAAAACACCTTGTAACTGTATTTATCTTCATAACGTGCCTATGAAATAGGGATCTGCTGCAGTCTTAATTTTACAGCAGCAATCTGGCCCACAGAGTAGCCAAGGGGCTGGTTTCACAGAAAGACTCTGACATGCCTCTTCTCTGCCCAGAACTGTTACACTTCCCATCAGCACCAGATCCTGAAATCACTTGAAGTCCGTGGGTAGCTCAGAGTTTAGCGTTAAAATTTTCCTATGCCTACAGGTCTGCTTATACCTTTCCAAAATTAAGACTGAATCAGCGTGCAGGTTATCAGTGTCCATATGCCTGTGTGGTCAAACTGCACAAAACAAGAGGAAACAATTTGGAGCAATTAAAGCTACTCTTTAATGATGTTCAGAGAAATTAAGCCATGTTCCTTTCCACACAAACCTTATGACAGCTACTTGAAACTGGTGCACCATAGTGCTAGGTGAGCATCTGGAAATCCTGGGCTAAAAGTAGAGTAGTGCAAGTTCTGCCCAGAAAAACAGGTTGTTTCCTGATTGCTGGACAGCCAATAGCTGTACCGTAACATCAGCCAAGCTTGTAGAAGAGGTCTATGGAAGAAGGAAAACATAAATTTGCATCTTCTGTAGAATGGCTTGTTCCTTAATCTCTAAGCTGTCCTTCATTTCCAATCAAACCCAAAGCGTGCTTTAAACTTGAGCATCCCCAAACAGAGCCACTGCCCTGGAGAAGACCACTTACAAAGTCAGGGGCTGTACTGCCTGGTGAAGGAGCCTGGGTCCAGGTCTTTAGGAGGCTTTTGGTTTTGTGGTTTGTTTTTCTTTTGGGGGGGGGGGGCGGGGGGCGGGGTGTTTGGTTTGGTGGTTGTTTTTTTTTTTTTTTTTTGGGCACTGAACAAGAATAAGATCACTGGAGGACTGACTGAGGTGAATAATTTTATTTAAG
>JAVKLA010000036.1:21430530-21464236 GCA_034782735.1 Sagittarius serpentarius | reverse complement strand
TACCGGGGTGGTTGAAGTCCCCCATGAGGACCAGGGCTTGTGAACGTGAGGCTGCTCCTGTCTGTCCACAGAGGGCCTCATCCGCTCGGTCTTCGTGGTCGGGTGGCCTGTAGCAGACCCCCACTGTAATGTCACCTGTCCCTGCCCTCCCTTTAATGCTGACCCGTGCCTGCCCTGAGGTCGGCTCCTCATCCCTCCCCAGGGGGAGCTCCCTGCACTCCAGGGGCTCACTGACAAGGAGGGTGACACCCCCTCCTCGTCTCCCCTGCCTCTCCTTCCTGAAGAGTCTGCATCCTCCCGTTCCAAGACTCCAGCCGTAGGAGCCATCCCACCACGTCTCCCTGATGCCAACAGGGTCCCAGCCCTGCAAGCATGTGCCCGTCTCTAACTCCTCTTGTTTGTTCCCTACGCTACGTGCGTTTGCGTAGAGGCCTTTGAGTTGGGCCCCCGGTGAAGCTGACGGACTGGCTGGAGTGGCTGGAATTCCTTTGGGCTGCTCCTCAGGTGCTCTCCTGCTCACCTGTGATCCCTCTCCAGGCTCGGGGCACCTGTTGCTGGCACCGGTGTCAAACCAGTAGGAGTGGGATGGATTGAGGTTCCCCTACCCTAGCACTCCTCACTGTCCAATAATGACCGCAAAGAAAGCGAGAAAGAAGGCAAAACACTTAAAAGACAGTTTCTAACAGAGGGAATATAGTTATAGTGGAATGAAAAGTCATGGAGGAATAAGAAATATATAAAATCCAGTGTCTCAGGAGAAATATTTGCAAAGGTGAAAATGTGCAGGTTGTTTCCATGATGTGACAACAAACAGCCTGTATAAAAAGTGACCAGAACTTGCAATTAATTTGAGGTAAAGTTTCATTGCTCAGACGGGTGATTACCTCTGTGTTGCTTGGAGTGACTTCCCTAAACCACCTGAAACCAAGTTGAAAATATGTGATTTTCTCTTGTCTTCCTCACTGTCCTCTGCTGTCAGTTTAGAAAGTAAATTAATCATATGTTTGCTTTATTCAGAGTCTAATATTTTCCTTTTAGCATATTATGTTTTATTTCAACAGCTAATTGTCCAAATTATTAAGAAAAAAAAATGGAATGTTTCAAATTCCAATTCTCTCATTAGAGCCTGATGAGTAGACTGAACCAGCCTCTTCGAGCTCCCATGTCGCAGAGGCACGGAGCTGAGCAGGGGATTCTTTTAAACCCGATATTCAATCATCAGGTGGTCCCTAAGGATTTCTGTTCAGGTCCGTTTGTAGGCCATTCTTAAAGTGTGTTTGAGCTGAGACTAGAGAGCTAAACCCAAAAAATGTTTGCTCTCCTGTTCCTTGTACGCTACAGTATGCCTCAAGAGTGAACGACAGCATCATTTCCTTCCACGTTGAGATTTGTTTTGGAGCTTTAGTCTTCCTTTTTTTTTCTAATTGAAAAGTCCCTGGCTGCATTCACACAAAACTCTCCAGAATTTGCCCCGATTTATCTAAAGGAGTAAAGGAATTACTTTCGCACAATCTCTTTTTCCTACCCAGCAATTAAAATTTCTGCTATCCTTCTGCAAGGCAAGTGCAGGGGCCTTTTGAGGCTGACAGCAAAACTTTGGCCAAAGAAGTCATTTAAAAGCCCTTAACTTCCTAGATATTTTTTCTTCTATACGTTTCAGAAAACCTCAGCTGTCTTCTGTACCCCCCAGGTGTGAAGTCAGTGATCCGTGAGGCACAGGCAGCGCTTAGTAATACCCCACCCCTCGCCTTGCTCCGGGAATTAAGAGCAGGGATGACAAAATACATCCAGCAGTTACCATCATGTCGCTCCCCTATGGAAATCACTTTTTTTTTTACCTCTGCAGTTGCTGAACAGAGATCAGTCAGCGTATGAAAATTCAGCACGTGGTGTTGGGAGTGATGTGCAGCTTTATCCAGCTGGTGTGGACGGTCCCTTACGACCTAAGCCAGTTGGAATCACCATCCCTGGGGATTTGACTCAATTCTAGATTTTTGTATTTCTGTGGACATTTGACACGAGTACTACAGAAAGGTTTATCAAGTCTGAAGCCATCAGAACAGAGGATTTATGATTTATTACCAGCTTTGCCTTGTTACACTTTTCCCCTTTTTGCTTTCATTCCAGTAATTGAAAGTAACCAAATTTCAACTAATTGTCAAGTTTTGAGAGAATTAGGCTAAGCGTTTTCAAAGCGATGTCAGAGGGAAACATCTCGGCTATGGCAATCACTTTGTTGCTGTGTGGTGGTTGTCTTAGAAACTTCCTTAAGATGAAACTTTTGTGCAAATGAAGGAACTCGGTTTTTGAAGAGCTCCGTTATAGGAAAGATCAGAGGTGTCGTCTCTGTACTCTTCTCATCTAACGTCACTTCACAATGAATTTGTTTTCACACATTATTTTCCTTTGGGTTTCTCCTTTGTACTCCAGGCCTGATCCAAAGCTTATTTCAGTCAGTAGAAAGATTTCTACTGATTTCAGGGGAACTTGACTCCATATGAAGGAAAAAATGTCAGAGTCCCTCCTGTTAGTGCTGGTGGCCATGAGGCTGCTGGGGCTCATGTCCTGCCCCATCAGCCTGCCAGGTTGACCCATGCTGAATTATGCTCCCTCCTCTTCTCCGAGCTTGCCTGTTCTTCAGAAGAGGCCTCTCTTTGGCAGTTTCCATCCCCGAAACGATGCTTTTGTCTTTCAGCCTAATGATATTTCATCTGTCTCAAATTACATCAGGTAGAAAAAACCTTACCCGCTCATTATCAAGTAACTCTTGCACAAAAGCAGAAAAAAAGATACCGTAGCCTCTGTACTAATAAAATTGCATTGTAATATTTTCATTTAATGGCAACGGGGCTGAAATCTGTGGAGCTGAAAGGGTGGAAGCAAGAGTAAGATTTGATCCACTGGTGTCTGTGATACATAAGATTGCATGTCTTGGGTGAATCTTCCTATCTCCTTTAGGAAAGTTTTACCAAATGATAAGTAAAGATAGTCAGGATCAGGACCATAAAGTTTAGCAGTTCTGAATAATGTAAATTAATATATATTTTAAAAAAATATGTCTAAAAAGTCATGTAGCATTACTATGGCTCAGTACCGGGCTCATCATATTCTTTTCAAGTGTTAAGGTATGAAGTTATTCTTCAGAGGGGTCCTCCAGGGCTGCATTTATTACAAGGACCAGCGGTATGGAGTTCAAAGCATAAACCTGTAAGCAACACATAATTCACAAAAAAAAGCCTTCTTGAAGAAAGAGGAAATATTTACAGTGAGCTCTGTGGTGCCTCTACACTAATGTCTGCTATATAAGGTACACTTTAATAAGCAGGTGTTAATGAGCAAGGTCTAAAGACTGATCTATTCTCTCAAGATAATGGCTGCTTCAGAAATGAAACCTTTTAACCTAAACAGAGTGTAAAAGCTTAAACCTTGACTGCATGTGGAACTGCAGCCTGTCTGGGGAAGAATAAACCCAGACAGTAGCCCACTCCTGAAAGCTTAACAGATTTATTTAATGCAGAAACCGGGAGGTATCTGGGATGCTGAACATGACAATTCTGCTGAAGTTTTTAATGAATCAAGTTATTTGCTTTCTACCAGGCAAACCTGGATAATCAGAACAATTATAACTGATCGGATAAGTGTAGATTGTGTTGTTTTGCCTTTCCTTTCAAGGGTACTTTTGAATCCAAACATGTAAAGATCATTTTTACTCCTTTAAAAATGAGCCACTGCAAATCCCAAATGTACATCGCTACAGCAGAGCTTGTGCAGGTAGGGCAACAGCCACAATTCATCATGAAAAGCAGGTGAGAAAGGCAGAGAAAAAATACAAGCAAAATGAAAAATGACCAGGGTTTGTTAGCAAAATTGTTATTGCTAACTTAATCAAAACATTATATTTTGTTCACATTTTTAGGTGGGTTTCTTCTTTTGTTCCCTTTAGTAATCTCGGTTTTCTGAAGTAATACTGAATAACCTAGCCCTTAGTAATAACAGACATAATATGTCTTCTATCTGTGTAGTCTCTGTAAGGATTCTCAAGAGATTCATCAACTTTACAAACCATATATAAATGCATCGTATACAAATTATGTTTGCCTGGGCTGTCACCGCTGTCCCTGACCATACCCTAGGGGGCAAAAAAAAAAAAAAAAAAATCCCTGCCTTTACATTAAAAAGTCTTAAGGCAGAAATTTCTGAACATGAGATCTATGTGACAAAAGGGTTAATAAAATATGTCGCACCACAGAGGCGGAAAGGAAGACTGCAGACGATGCTCTGAGTGCAAAGCTGTCTTCCTTCCGTGATAATAAAACAAACAAGGTGATTTCAGCACAACTAATTGTCAGAGATAAGAAACAAATGTCAAGAAGGGAGGTGAATTCGGAGCTCTGCCGAGTCTGACACGCAGAACATGTTAAACACCTCACCTGCGTTAGCAGCTGAGATGCTCCTTGGCACAAATGAGATCAGAAGAGAGAGATTAAGCCTCATTTGCTTAGCAAAGAACTGTGGATGTGGTTTGTATCTAAAACACTCAAAGTCAAAAATGCGCTTCAATAACAGACGAAAAAAGAAAGGTTCAATACGTTTTTCCCCACAGGGTTTGCCTGTTTTGGAAGAAGTCTTTTACTCAACTCTGGAAACAAAGAGAAATATAAATCAGAGAGCTGTGTAAATAAAGCATTCACAAATGTATGTTTTCTATCATTAGCCAAACCGCTCATTGTTGCAAGTATTCCTAGGAGTACCATTTTATCACAGCCTAAGCAACATATTTGTACTACACAAGCCTTCAATAAGTACTTATTAAAGTCAACTATACAATGCGTTAAGTGGAAACCATTCGTAAATATAATCTGAGTTAAATGCTATTAGTCATTCTGAAAGTATTGATAGAGCCTCTTATTAGAATGATTAGAGATATTGCTTATCTAGCCGCTTATTCAGGAATGAAAGTGTGTGATGGAACAGAATTAGTGCTGCTATGCTCAGTAAAACCCTTGCTATTACACAAAATTTGTCTACACATTGGATGGCGGGTCTGGACTCAGTGATCGTATTCCCGATAAGTTTCATGCATGCGGACCGACCCCAGGTATAGCCGTGGTTTAGAAATTCAGTTTAGGACATTCAGAAGCAGCACTGCATTTGCCTGCACCCTGTTTATGCATCTCGGGGCCTGTGCAGTAGGTTTTAAATATTATAAGTGAGCAATGCGTGAACTGAAAATAATTCTAATTTTTAATGACGCTTCTGTCTCTCCCAAAGCCAACTGCTGTCAGGTAGGGAGGAAGACAACCTTTTCCTGGGCAGAATTTTTCTTCAAATGCAATGAAAAGAAATAAAAAGCTAAAATAAAAGTTACAAGAAAGCGCAGCAGGACTGTGAGGAACAGAGCAGGAAACAGCAATTCCCTATGGACTATGAAATGAAAAAGGCTTACTAATTCATAAACTAAAGGTGTCTGTGCTTTAAAAGAGAAAACTTATGGGACCTGCACTTCGATTTTTTCCGTTTTATTAACCATATGATGCGCTGTAGGCATGTAATTTCTGAAGTCTGAAATTCACTCACTTTCTCTGCGCTGTCTTACAATACCTGCCGACACCTTGAAATAAGAGCGTTACGCAGCGACAAGAGCCACTGGCGAGGGCTCGCTTCTGCGGTCGGAAAATCCATGTCATGTTCTGCAGGGCTGGCAGGGAGAAAAGGAGTGAGAGGGAGCAAGAAAAGGGAAATGGAGCAGTGATGAAAAGGGAAGAAAAACAGTTTCTGTCACTACTCTACCGATTATTTTCTCTTTTTAAAGAGGTATTATTGCTGTTGCTGTTGTTATACTGTGTTGTAGTAAGACCAGTATCCTGCTATGACCCTCAAGCAACTGAGTGAGGTGCTCTTCATTCCCATGCACTTTCTGTACCCTGAGAACAGGGTTTGGAAATAGAAAAAACATGTGGAATATAGGAAGTGTTGTTATCACCTTTCTACAGGCAGAGACACAGAAATGAGCGCAGAGAGAATAGAGGAAAGAGCGGTAGCAGCACGGATCAACTTCAAGTCTCCCAGCTCGCAGTCTTGATGCTCTCCCTGTGACAGTTCAAAATGTATAACATTTGCTAGTGATGATTTCCAAGAGGAGGCAGGATTATTCTTTACCTGCCATGTTATTAAAGTCTTCCATAATCGTCACTGCCACAGCGCAGAGGCTTGCTAAATATATCCTTAGCCTGACCAGCTGTAGCAGTTCTTATGTTCTTAATATTGCTGAAGACTGACGACATCAGAAACAAGATATTTCACTTTTGTTCGAACTGTTATTAATTTTTAACCCTGGCTTTCAAACAGACCATATGATGAGATTATAAACTGGTTTAATTATTTGAATTCTGCTTTCTAATTCATATCTGAGATATAACTGTGGAGTGCTGTATTACCGCTAAAGAGGAACTGTTGCATGGGGTACAAATGGTAACAGCTACAGGTGATACCTGGGTTCTTCAGAAGGTGATTTATGTAGCCTTCTGGACAAAGTAGTGTTAGCAGTAAAAAGAAGCTCTCCGGGGAAGAGTAAAGCTGGAGCAGAGAGTGGAGAATTGTAAGATGCAGTAAAGAAAGATTATTTCACTTAATTATGCTTCTTAGTTCACGGACTGGTTCCCTCCACTGGTGGCAAGACACCTACATTGTAGTGCAGGAAGAGAGGGGCACGTATGGCATCTGCTGTTTCCTGCGGATGTGTCTTTAAAAAAAATATACAGATATGGTTCATCAGAGTACCTGTGAGACTTCCTGGCTTCCTAATATATCTCTTTATCCAGGTGGCATATGACTACCTAAATGCACAGAAAATTCCCGACACTGGAAAGCTCTTTAGTTCAGCAGGGGAAGCTGTAGGAAGACCTACTGTTTGCAAGCTGAGGCTGGGCGCAGTTGGGTCTGAAACGAAGCAAATAGCCCCAGTGGTGTGAGCAAGCACCGCCTGGCATTTACTGCAGAATGAGGACCATATTTTGATAAAACAAGTTTTAAAAGTTGTTACATCAAGACTGGTGCTTTTCGGAAAGGGGACCTGTCATTAGGCTGATGCGGGAATTGTCAGGTGCCAGCACTCCACAAAAAAAGCGGGCATGTGTTTTGTGGAGCACTCTGCACTGCTCCAAAGCGTGCCTACGTAACCAAAGCAAGACCTGTGCGCTTTTAAACTCTGTCCCAAAACACGCAACACCCTCGATAAAGCGTTTTCAGCCCTTCGTACCTCATTATCTGCACTGTATTAGTGGGCGTAGTTCTGGCATAAGGTATTACTCAGCAGTGAAAGGAGTTGCCTTGAGTATCGCCTTGCTGATTTACTGTTTTCATTTTGGAAAGTCTGAATTTAAAGTCTTGGACAAAGTAAATGGCAACACAGTTTAGACAATAAGTTAAATAATTGCATTGCCAATTAGAAATGTTTTAAAGTATTTTTTATGCATTGTCTTGCATTATTAAACATTGCTGTGACATTTAAAACTGTTAATGTGTGCTGCTTGTAAAAGTTTGCTAGTTAAATGCAAATTGAGACCTTCAGGCTGAATTGTAACTAATTATTCAAAATACTACTATTAGTAGGTGAGAGTAAATTATATGAAAACTAAAATGTGGATCAGATGTCTAAATTTTATCCTGCATGAGTACAGCACTCGGAGATTTCCATGAACATAAATTTATAGCACTCAGTATTGCTGGGTATGCTGTAATTGCATTGCGAAGATTTTTGCAGTAATAATGTTCCTGTTGCTAATAGCAGGGGAGCAATAAAAATCCACGTATTTCAGGTGGTCAGGTTTGATATGTAACATCTACCTGGTAAATAAGGGGTGAATTTTATGAGCTGTGCTGTAGTGGGGAGAGAGAGAAACAGTCTTCATCCTGATTTTATGGGACTGGATCAGTCTCTAAGTACTGTCAAAGCTCCTTGCAAGGGTGACCCTAAAAACTTCAGGCCAGGGTATGGAAAAGCATTCTCACTATGAGGAGCAGCTGCGACTTTAATGTAACTTTAAGACAGCTATATAGAGATGGATTTATATTATTTCGAACTTGACCTTGAGTGTGTACATAATCTCCAGCACTTATTTTCACTCTGTGAACCGCAGTCACCTTTCCAGTGGCCCACAAACTCATGGCCTGGTGGCTAAGGGAAAGCAGCAGAAATTGGGCTGAAGTCACCAAACGTCACCACCTCGTGAGATTTAACTAAGTTTAGTCAAAAAAGAAAAAAAAAACCAACAACCCCCCCCAGAAAAACCCAACCCAAACCATTCCCAAAGACCTTAACATTTCCAGTTCCACTAGCTGAAAAGAGTCCTTGAAATAATTTTAAAATGTCCCTGACAAATATTGAAAGAACTGTGAACTCTTCAGTTACAGAGTTTAAAAATTCTTCACTTTTTAGTTTTCCTTAGTTTACATAAGTTTTATTTTGTATATATGTAAAAGGAAACAGGGATTTCTGTAAGAAGACACAAGACAATATTTATGGGTCAATAGCAAAGGTAGGCTAAGTCTAATCACGAGAGAAATTTGAGTGGTTTCCATATGTTAATGACAAATCCTTGCTTTTTTGCAGTATTGCAAAGCTGATGGAGAAAATGAACACACATAATCCAATTTCATATCAGGAGCTGTCTTATAATTTTAGAAAAACAACATTTACTAATCTGTTAAGTCAGTCATTGATATAATAAAAATTATGCTTAATATGATAAGGCTTCATTTTGCATTAAAGTCTCCCATATCACATCAGGGAATTCTAGTCTCACTAACACTCTCCAGAAGCCTTATGATTTAAATGACTTTAGGTTAAGTAAAACAAGATATGCTTAATGATTTTACAGCCCTTTCAGTCCAGCAACATTAGTATTATCAGTCAGTCCCCCAGCAAACACGTAATGTGCTCAGCTAACGAGCAAGACATGAGTTAAGCCAACTCTCAGATGACGAGGTCGGGAAGGTGGCACTCAGGGCTGGAGGCCACTTCTCCGCGACAGCCCTTGACCTCCAGCTCAGCTTCCCCAGCAAGCTGGGATGAAGTCCCTTAAAAAGATAAATTGTCCCCTGTGGTTTTAAGGTAAAGACAGGCAAAACGTGATGGATCGGAGTTTTTCTTGAAATGTGGAAACTTTTTATATCAAGAAACCAGTGCAATAATGTCAAGACACTAACAGGCAGTTTGTGCTGGTATTTTCCACACCTGACAAGTGGGATGTATTACGGGGCACGAGTTTGCTATAGGGATATCACCAACATTTTTTGTTGTTTAGGTATAGGAATTCGTTTGCTTCAGATTCATAGTCTTTTATTTCCACATTTGCTCTTAGACAAGGAGCTGGTACTGTGTGCTTTGGAAAGGAGTAGATGTCTGCAACACGCCACTTTGGGATGCTAGCCACTCCAAATTCATTCATAATCGTTAAATAGGTGGCTCTAAAGCCAGATGCTCATGTCTCTTGTAAAATTTTCTAGCTAAAGATGCTCTAAATATATGCATGTCTTTTTATTAAAGTATAAAAAGATGAAATAGTGTCATTATGTGCTGAACGCTTTTGTTAACCCTACCGATGACCAGCTTTTAGAATCCAGCTAAAATTTTTTGCCTCGATAACACTCATGACGATTAATTTCACTAACTAATCATGCACTGTGTGAAAACAATTTTATCCACTTATCCACTTTTATCCACTTAGGTTACGTCACTGTTCAATGATCCCTCGTTTGTACAATCTGAGACTGTGGGAACATTTCTCTGCCTTTCGTTACTTGATATTATGCCTCCACTTTTTCTGTGTCCAAAGTGAACAGCCCTGCTTTTTCAAATGCCTTGCTAATTCCTAACACCATGCAGAAGTTGTTTCCATAACTAAAGAGGAAATACTAGCAAGTGGTCAGCAAACCTTTATTCTGTTCACCTGCTAGATTAGTTAGCACCTTTTCCCAGAAGTTTATGTCAGAATGAAAATTTATGTTATGCCTTATCCTGTATATCCTTCTCATATATGATCCCCGTTGGTGATGCTAGCAAATATCTTGTTGGAGAAGAGGAGGAGGGACATTCATGTAGGAAAATAATAATAATTAAAAACCCCAGGCAGGCTGAAGGAGAGCTTTACTTTGATCTCCAGCATGGGGGGACCAGAAACACTACCCCTACCCCAGCCGAGCGCAGCTGGGAGCAGCCAAACCCTTTGGCATTTCTGCCAGAGCTGGTGCCAGAGCCGGGCTCTCGCTGTACGAACCCGGAGGACGAAAGCAAAGGGGAAGGTTTATGCAAACTCCCGGCCGGGGAAGGCAGACGCCGCACAGCTGTGCCCGTGACATATTTCTTTTTGTAGGTATCTGTCAGACGAAGCTGCAGAGAATTGTGAAGGTTATGTTAGATGACGAAAAGGAGACGGGAGATAGTAGTCACTCTGTCAGATAAATAAGTCACAATTCCTCCAAGAGAAAGGAGTCTAAGAATAACTCAACCTGGAGCTTGGAAAGGGAAATGCTAATGAGTTTACATCAAAGCTTATTTGCATGCAAAAATGCAAACTCTTTGAATATTAGCTTTGTAAGCCGTACAGTAACCTCTTGCAGACACTAGTGATGTGTTTGGTTTCAGTAAAAGATGCTGGGCTGCCAGCCCTGAAGCCTGAGGGGCTGTTTACTCAGAGAGGGGATGCGGCAGCATCGGCCACGGTGCAAAACGCTTCCTCGGGCTGCACAGGCACCGCTGCAGCCCTCGGGCTGGGCACCTCCGAGTCGCGTTGCGCCTCCTGCCATATTTATTGCAAACAAATCTGGTCTCTGCCATTTGTTTACCCTTGTATTCTGTCTTCCTGCCTTGGTATGCATTTTTAATTAGGTGCACTCCAGTTCTTTCCCTGCTTGCTCGCACTTTAATTTGGGAAGCACAGTTTTCATTAGCTCTGCAAATATCCACTGTTCTTTGCAAAGTCAAATCTATTACTTGCAAAATAACCTTGCTTAGTCCTGGTTATCAGTTATACCAATAATACTGTGGTCTCTAATTAGTCCAGCTGTTAACTATTCAAATTCAAACGGCTTAGCTGTGTTACGTAGCTCTGCATCAACACGATCAATGCTCTCACTGGGCAGATATTTTCTTGCAGAGAAAAGCAGCTTTTCCAGGCTCCTGGAAGAGGTACAGGTTTGGTGGTTTTTTCCTTAAATTTCAGAATGATTTTGTCTTGCAGTTTGCACTTTTCTTCATAATCCCACTGTAATGTACTGCCTATTTCTGACGCCTCTAAGCCTGCCACCTGGAACAAACAGAGGATTTCTGTGTCTTCAATATCTCTTCAGAACTACTCGCTTCCAATGAAAAACACAAGTGCTATAATCTTTCCTTCTAGTCCTGGGCCACGTTCAGCTCCTGGCTGAGGGATTCAGGTGGCTTCATTTTCTGCCAGAGGTTTACTTGCTCCTGACACCCTGTAATGACCCAGTGGCTCTTGGGTGTATTAAGAAGATGGGGGGGGGGGGTTACACTTTTTGGGTCCAAGAGCCTGTCGAGGAGTAGAAAAAGAAAATGGACCCCCTTTTCTGCTGGAAACTTTGGACACAATTGAGGAAGGACCCAGAGCAGGTCTTTCACAATTGCAAGTCTTTATCTACTATTTTATATTTTTAAGTGCATTCTCAGAAATCAGTCTTTTGTGTTAACTTCTCTACCCTGAGCATCAAAGAGCGGTATAACATTTCTTATGGGCCATTTCAAAAATCTCACAGACTATTTCAAAATCTGAAGCTTTTATTAAAGCATTAATTTTGGCAGATTGATTCAGTGAAAAGAAACTGAACCCCCCCACCCCCAGTAAAGCACCAAGTGCGTCCATACATTTTGCAATAAATTCAACACGACTTTTAATTGTTAGCTTCAGTGTTTACTCTCTAAATGTATGTTCATCTTGTTTGTAGACATTTAAGCAAGCTTTCAAGAAGGACAGGGCGTTTAATTTTGAATTTGAATGGAACATTTTGTTCAACCCATAAGAAAGCCTAATTATTATTTTTAAGTCTTCCAAAAGCTTAGAGAAATTTTCATGTCATGTTGACGGAAAATTTTTTTTTAAATTGAAAATAAACTACAAAATCTTTTCCAAAGCTGTACCTACAATCATTCCTTTCAGTTAGAAATAAGATGCAGTGGAAATGTGCCTAGGTGAATGGCTATGGCAGAGGGAGGTTAATTCCCATCCCTTTTCCATCGTCGTATGGTATCACAGATTGAGAACAGACCCACCGGTCTGAGCAGAACCTGTTCACAAAATAAAGTGTCACTCGCTGTGAGCATATGCTCAGTATTTGTTCCTAAATAAGTAAACCCTCCGAAATGAAGGCATAGGCAGCTTTTGCTGTTGTCTGCAGAGGAAACGGGCAGATTGGAAACCCCTGTGCAGAGCCAGGGCGCAGAGGGAAAGGCGAGTGACGTGCCTCTGACAGCTCTGCGCGTGCGCGGGAAGAAGTCGACGTCCAAGAGCTCCTGATATGAAACTACCTGGTGGAAAAGTTAACCCAGAATTGAAAGCAAGTGCACTTACAGTAGCAAGGAGAAATTTGGTTACGCTTACAATGCGTTATCACCCTCTTTAAACTTGTTTGAAACAATCTGAGAGCATAAAGCAATGCTTTTGCATGTTTCCTCACTGAAGTTTTTTCAGATGATGTTCAACAGTACCAAAGATAAAGGTTTGCCTTGCCTTTGATGTAGCCAGGGAGTCTGACAGAATTCTCAGATGATTTGCAAACTGGATCTGATTTGATTTTAATTTTTAAAGACAAGTCCAGCAGCCTCCCTCAAGGAACAGAGGTTTCAGCCAGACCTGTAGTGCAGATTGACAGGTCACCATTCGCTAATCAAGTCCTCTCCAAAGCCTAAGGGTCCATCAAGAGTATTTAGGGCACATTATTAAGCATTATTTATATATATTTTTTTTAAGACTATAATTTTCTCCATAGCAGTATATATCTCTTGTAACTTTGATTTACTACGACAAGCAAGAAAGGATGAAAGTTGCTGCTGTAACTTAAATAAATACCTAAAAGTTTGAATACTTATCAGAGAGTACGCATGCCGCGGGGAATTCCTCCAGCCTGGTTGAAGACAGGCAAAAGCTGTTTTCCAGGACTTTCAGGTAAAAGCAGAGGGATTGCTGTGGCAGGGCAGAGCCCCCTCCTCACCCCGCCTTTCCTTCCCCCGCCCAGTGCGGGGCATCCCATGCTGCGGGCGCAGAGCGGGTTGGGGCTGCGTCACACCGGTGGGTGCCTTTGTTTGGGTAGAACCAGATTTCCCGAGCTCCTCGTTCCCACGGGCACTGTGGGAGATGGTTTAGACAAATCCACATCAGAATTCAGGCCGACTCAAGGCTCCAGCATGCGTAGGAATAGTTAAACTTTTCAGGAAAAATATGCAGAAGTGCTCTAAAGAGAGTTGGATACCAAAGTGTCGGTTAAGAAACCAAATCAACTGAGCTCCAGCCAGGTAAAAAATAGGAGGTTTTCAGATAAAGAATTTGAGAAAAACTTGTTGCTGGAAATATGTTGAGCTTAGGCAAGAGAAATCCATGCACAGAGATCACAACGTGTATAAACGATTGCTAAAAAGGAAAGAACGGTCCTAATATTTCAGATAATTTATTTATAGCAAATAATTCAGGCAGCGCCAAAGATGTACTATGCTCTCCTCTATCTAGAAAAATGTCTTGAAAAACCTTTATTATACAATATTACAAACTTTTGAATAACAGGCTGGCCAGTGGTTCCACATCTTTCCCAGTCCACAAGACGACCTTGGCAGTTCATACAGAGACCCCTAAAGACTATTCTGGATAACGACGGTCTTTATCCCAAACCATGCTGATGATTTGTGTCTACAGTCGCTAATTGTCCTTCAGGCATTACTGGAGCTACCTCCCTGCTCTTGGGATCTAATCCAGCTCTGACAAATCTTCTGGAGAGATCGCTATGGAAGGCAGAGAAATCAGGGACTGCCAGTGACAAGTTTACAGAAATTCAAAAATATGTGGTGGGGCAATTTCAGAACCTCAGTGAAGTTAAGCTCAGCTTCAGGTATTTGCAAAAGTAAGTATTTTTTTTTTCTTTCTTTGTTAAATTCGGTTAGACTATCCTTTGAGCAATAAATAATGCATTACATTTACATTCAAGTATTTCTTTTTGTATTAGCCTAGGTAGGGAGTAAAACAATATTTGTCGCAACATCTTACTAGAGCTTCTAGAAAGTTACCCTTGCAATAAAGAAATAAACGAGTGAACGAATAAATGTTTATTAATTGGGAAGCCTGCTTTTCAGCAGGGACACACTGGCTTTGTAAACAGACATTACGCTCAAGCTTGGTCAAAATTTAACTCATTCTCACTTCACATCCTGGAAAAAATGAATGAAACCGTAATTTTCCAGTGTAGTAAGGCGCAAGTTCCATTACTTTGCAAGAGCTATGATCCAGCTAGAGTTCAGACTGGTAATTCCTTACCTGCAGCGGCATATATATTAAAAAATCTGCTAATACTTCTACCTTAGGTAGGATTCTTAAGGAAAAAAAAACTCACTAGATAACATCTGTATGTGTTTCCTTGCAGAGATTCCTCAGGTTATGGCTGCATGATCGTTAGGTGCTGAGAAAGCATCTGGCATGAGAGAATGGCTCTTCTCCAATAATTCCCATTTCAATCCCACTCTTTACATGGGTCAGAGTGCTTTATGCCTGTCTGTTTGGGGCTGTAAAGGCCTCTGGTGTCATCTCCTCGTATTTCCCACTGGACCAAGGCAAGAGATAAGAAAGTGTGCTTTCTCCTTTGTTGTCCTTCAGGATCAAAGGTTTTAATGGCTGTGATTTGGATTGCCGAGCAGAACAGTCATTTATGCATCCAGAAAGCTGAAAATAGGATTTCAATTATTTGTAGGTAGTATATAGATTTTTTATGACTGATCCTAATAAGCCCTTTTTAGCATTTGACAGGCAGAAGCATGTGCATTTTTACCAAGGAAATCAAATGGGGGAAAGGAAAGTAATTTGATTACACTTGGAGGGAGGTAGTTGACTAATGGACACGTAAAGGACTACATTGTAAATTGGACTAGATCAGGTACAAGATGTAGGCAGCTAAATGGCAGCTCTTGTTACTCCTACTTCTCTGCCTTGGAGGAGACTGCAGAAGCCACTGTGGAGGCTCTTCCCACTATACAAGAAGAAAATTAGGCACGTGAAGGCCAGGTATACCCTGCATCTTTTAGGCAGAAATAATATACTTGTATCTGCTTGCAGCACAGAGGTTCTTGCATCTGACAGCTGAGCAGGAAGGTTCCTAAACAAAGAGGCTCAGCAGGTCCCTAGAGAAATCTAAGAACATAAAGAAAGTTTAAACTCCAGGCCCTTTGATGGCTCGTTCAGGGCTGCAGCGAAGTCGCTCTTTTGAAACAACGTCTGTCTTTAAGCACCAGTGGGTGGTAGGACCTTCATCCCGGGCTCCTGCCGCTGGGCATGAACATGCACTGGAGTTGTCTTTGCCGGCCCTTTGTGGCTATCAGGTCATCATCCTGCCACTGGAAATAAGAAATTAATAAAAAAAAGGTCTATCTGTAATTTTTTTTTCCTGCTGTCATGTACAGAGCTGTGCCCAGGGCTCCTGGGGCAGTCAGTCCTGCAACCTCTAGAGCTCAGGTGCGTTTGAGCAGAGTCTGTAACTCAGACCTACAGCTATACCCACCAGTGGTAAATGTTCACGGTCTCCTGGCTGGGGAAACATTTTCTTGCTGGAATCAGGCTCCAGGGTGGCAAAAAGTTGAGCACTTTCCAAACTGATATCTAGGGCTAGAGCGAGGAAGACAGTTTAGGATTTGGGGCATCAGCTTTTAGCGATGGTGATGGCTACACCCCACCATTAGGTAGGGCAATAAGCTATGCACAACTAGCAAACAGCTCAACGGAGTGAGCGCGGAGATAATTTTTTTATTTTTTTAAAGATATATCTTTGCTCTTCGTACACGCCCCCACAGAAGCAAAATGCCAGCAGGGACAAGCTGTATTTCTCTTTTATGTAAGATAGATGCTACTGTGGTCCCTGTTACCTAAGCGTCTCAGCACCTCCTAAATCTGTCATTTAATTCACAGTACCATATTAAATTGGTATTATGTGGGGTATGGATGTACCAAGGGGCTGAATAAAACAAACAAGTCTGCACGGGGGGTCTGGAGTCCACGGAGCGGGGAAGTGGTCCTTCGTTTTCTTCATTTCCTGACTATCCGAAAATACTTTCCTCCGTGTTTTCACCCTTCTCCCAAGATTGGATCAGCTTCTGCAAAAGCACAAATGCTTCAACTTCTTCCCACTGTTTTCTCTGAAAACTTCACATTTTATTCATTAGCTTTAGAATTTTGAAGTTTATTTGCTCTAGAGGGGCAAGATTATGTACTTCTTTCCTTATTTACCTCATGACATGAAACCAAATTATTTTGCTTTGCTATTAATTTATCACGTTGTTACCCAAAAATACGTGTTTCATTAAAAATGAAACCTGGGAAAATGTAAATTCACAAATGCCTTCGGAGCCCCCAGAGTGACAATATACCTCTTGGAATAAAATGATAATGCCTTTACACTACACGTTAGTGTCCACAATTTGGTACTTTATGGGACATAGTGTGGTTATAGACCTTTTTCCTCGGAAGAGGTCATCTTTATGATGCTCTTAGCATAAGGAAATAGTGGAGGCACAGGTTAGTGAAGGTGACGTTTCTGCGATGCCCCGGGGAGACCTGTCAGCTTCAGCAGTGTAAGCACAAGGCTTTTGAAATACGTCTCCAGCCAGTCCTGGCAATACCCCTGCGTTCATTAGTAAAACAAAGGAATAATTTCCAAAGGTGTTATAAATGTCCAGTATTACACAAAGCCCTGCCTGTGTTCCAGCCTTCGTAATATGGCACTTTGTCAGTCACTTGCAGAATAAACCTGTGAGTATCATCATGTGTGAGCTTAGTAAAAGCTGTTTGTGTTTTCTCCAGACAACTTGGGAGATAAGGCTTGTGACTACTGAATCATGTTAGTCTAATACATTTATTCTTCTCTTATGAGAATACATATCCTTGTATACAGTTTCAAATGTATAGAGTAGGGATGGTAATAAACAGATGTATTATATGGGTCCAACTAAAAGTGCTGAGGAGATGGGTAAATAAAAAGAAAGATACAGGAGATGGATGCAGTAGCGAAAGCTAAGGGGCCCTGAGCATCCGCGCTCTGGCAGCGTACAGCTTTATTGCTGGTGGCATCGTTGATAGACTCTATTTGCCTGTAAAAGATGGTGTACAATGCTGATCTGACAAGCCTTTATGTAAATACTTAAGAAAATATTTGAGGGCAAAAACCGCTTCAATCTCCGGAGTCCATAAGCCTGAAAGGAACTTGCCATAAGGCTTATTCTTCTCTAGGTAATTTTCTGTTCAGTCCCCTAAAGGCAGAACTATTAACAAGACAGGAGATCTTTATTGTTTTTGTGTTAGTGCTGAAGGAAAGGATCCTACACAGTGTGCTTATTAAGAGGTAGGCTTTTCTCATGGCGCTATGTGGGGTTTTATTTTTTCTTTGTGGTTCTTTTTTGTTCTTGTTTGTTTTGTTTTTTTTTTTTTTAATTTAGACTTCACGGAGCGTGTTTCTGCAGTTACAGGTCTACTTTTCCCTTGTGTAATTGAATTATTAACCCACTACGGGGTAGGCAGAATGGCTTATTTCTATAACGGTACAGGCCAAATCCTGGTATCGTTAGTCGCACTGAGAAGCGCCATGCTCAGCATGAGGCCTCACTGAAGGCTCTACCTGCAAAGTGTGCTGCTGCTGGAAAATAAATTGGTAGTCCCTTATAAATGGAACCACAGCACAGGCTGCAGAAAATCAGAAGCACCAAGTCTGGATGGATGTAAAAGATACAGATGCAGTGGGATGCAAATGACCTCAAGATTTGCTTATTCAAAAAGCGTTAAACAAACAAACAAAAAAATGGCCAATGGACTTTTGGAAAACCTCTAATCGTCCCTGCATGGACTGCAGGACTGCATTCCCATACACTTAGTAGAATCCCTTTTCTGTTTCAGACACCTGCTGCAAATCTTTTGCACCCCAGAATTAAATTGTTCAGTTCCTAAAACTGAGTATTTTAGTTCCCAGCACTGAAATCTGTGGAAACTTTGTGTGTACTTTAATAGAAGATGATTCTCTGTAACTTGTCTTCCTCTGCACAATTTTGCATTAGGTACAATGTTATAGCCTGATTCTTTCTATATTCTGGGTCTTCTTTGTGCTCTGTTCTCCATTGTACACCTTGGCAAAGAAAGAAAAATTGTGGTCTAGTGTCTGCAGCCTTTTCTCCACAAATAAAAAAGAAATAATGCTGAAGTAAATAACAGATGTCAGATCATGTCACAGCATTACTTAGAGATGAGAAATGTATTGTTAACCGGGGCGTTATACAAGCTAGAGGGTAATTAAGCATGAGTGTTGCTAATCCGGTGTATTTAGTAACAAAGCAATGAATGAACTAAAGAAAATACGGAAATCAAAAAGCACATTTTGTGCATTCACCTGAAGCTCCCTAAGAAGAGAAATCTGTCATTGATATAATTTTGTCCCATGTAATGTATTTTTAATATGCTTATATGCTGGGTTGACCTTGGCAGGCCACAAAGTGCCCACCGAGCCGCTCTCTCACTCCCCCTCCTCAGCGGGACAAGGGGAGAAAATAAGATGAAAAAATCATGGGTCGAGGTAAAGGCAGTTTAATAAAGATAAACAAAGGCCATGTGTGGAAGCAAAGGAAAACAAAGAGATTTTTTCCTTGCTCCCCATCAGCAGGTGATATTCAGCCACTTCCTGGGAAGCAGGGCCTCAGTGCCTGTAGTGGTTGCTTCAGAAGAGAAATGCCTTAATAACGAATGTCCTCTCCTCCTCCTCCTCCTTTCTCTTAGCTTTTATTGCTGAGCACAATGTCATACGGTATGGAATATCCCTTTGGTCAATTTGCAGTCTTTGACATCCTTATCCACTCCAGGACCTGCTGGCCATGTGGCCAAACTTGTCCAAATTTCTGTTAAAATATACTCCATGAATAAGCTGCAGATGATAAATTACTCATGGAGATTAATACACCGATCAAGAAAAATCATGATCTGTTCATGGGCAATTTGTTAACCAAAAAAGTGAAACATTTTTAAAATAGAGTATTATAAATTTCTCTTCCAACCTTTACCGTTCTTTTAATACGCTACCTTCCCTCACCCCTATTCCTTGCCTGTAGTTGTCCCTGAACTCAAACCTTAAATGCGGCAACACAGAGATCTTTTGTAAGGTCACTGGAGTGAACCTGATCTGTTCTCTAGTCCTGCACAATTTAGAAACTGTGGTAGATATATAAACACCCCCCAATATTTCTCTGTGTAATATGACGTAATGAAACCCTCCATCTTACATTGCAAGCAGAGCAATAATAGAGTGGATAGGAGGAAATGCCAATTACATCATGTCTAAGACCATTAAGTAGTGGCTTACCATCCAGAAAAGACATTTGACAGTTTGTACGGTATTAATAGATCATCCCCAAATTCTACAGTCCCTGACTTAGTAACTTCAATTATGGAAATGGAAAAAGGCTAGCATGTAATACCACTGTCTGCTGGTGAGTTAGAACTAAAAAATTAGCAGGAAGCTTGTCTAGCACTTTAAAACAGAAGATGCTTAAAGACCAAATAAAGACCCAGGAGCTAAACAGGAGGCTATTGAAGCTAATGGAGGGATTCTCTACTGAATCCATTGAACTCTGGACGAAACTGAAATAAGCAAAAGCTCAATAGGAATATTTCTGGGGGAAAATTATATAATATCCAGTGAGCCATAAAGAAAGGAAGGAACTGCCTCATCTAAATCAAGTGACAGCACTGAGAATGAAGAAGAGCCTATTCGATTCATGTGTTATTCCTAGGAATGTTTGGTTTCCTTTTTAGTTGAAAAGTGGTTCATATTTCCATGACAGATAGTTATCGTATTCTCAAATAACCACAAGCATGACAGTAACTCAAGCATCCCTCCATCCTGCTGTGAGTTAACGTCACTCCCAGAGGGTACGGTCCTGATGTACGGTGCACAGTTCCAACAAATCAGCATTTCTTCTACAAGAGAGTAACGCTCCTTTCCAAGGGCTCTCCTCTGAAGGTGGCCTCTGCACAGATTATACCAAAAACACATTAGTATGCCCATCGGAAAGGTAGGGATGAGGATAAGACAGTATCTTCCTGAAGCACAAACCAGCTGAATCTTAGTAGGGGGCATTTGTTCCATCTCCAGCATTTGTTGTTTAGTTCAGCTTTATCTTGTTCATGTTTTGTTTCTCCCCTAAACAACTATAAAAAAAAAAAAATCACTTTTAAAAGCCCCAGAGACAAAGTACTACAAACTAAGAGCATGTAACATGAATAATAAACCCGTATTTTGACTTCGTTTCCCTTTTCGCGTGACTTAAGTATTATAATTATTAATTTATAACACAGAGGAATGCATGGTGTGCCACAGATGAGAAACTTGCAATCTAAATAGTTGGGACAGCTCAGGTATGAAAATTGCCTATCAAATAGAAACATGCAAACACTTCAGAAAAAAAAGGTAACTAGTACTCTAGCTGGGTCCTCTTCTTCACAAGAATGTCCTTTTCCTGGGTTGATGGTCAGCATGACTACCAACTTCCCAAGTAGAAGAATCAAGGTCTCTGTTCCTGTATTCTGGAACAGAGTGGCTCGGGGCCAGGATATATCAAAGATAACCTAAAGCTTTGAGACAAAGAACATGGTTGAAAAATCTGCTCCTCAGGCACGTTAGCCACACGAGTTCAAATCAAGTGAGCAAGAGACAAAACCTTTTTCAAGAATCAGACCGATGATGTGAGCTGAATTCCCACAAGAGCTGCAAGTCACTGCTAAACTCCCTACCTTCACTCCAGGTACAGAACGTTTCATCTAGCGAAACATATATATTGCTGGCATTAAAAAGCAACACTGCAAGTATCAAGTAGGACTTATTATAAGTATATTTCAGAAAAATAGTGGAATTTGTCCCCCTGACTTGATCGCTTCAGTTTCCCACGTAGCCCTTGGAAGCAAATGGTTGTCCTCCAAGGATACAGTGAAATATCCCTGTCTACTCAAGTCTCTGTATTTCAGGAAAGAAAATCTTTGGAGGCTTTCAAAGGGACTTACCTCTCTCCTCTGACTCTAGCTTTGGCATAAATAATGTTCAGAGTTAGGTAGACTGTACCTTACTCCCAGCTTACTTACTGAAATGGGAACAGGAGGCCGCATGTTGTTCAAGCTGCCTAATGCACCACTAAGAGACGTTGAACCACTATCATTATATTGGTGGTAAGCATCCAGTTGATTGGATTTTTCTGACAAAACGTCTTACGCTGAGAAATGTTGATATGTCACAAATACTGTCAACATTATTATTATCATTATTGTTGTAGTTCGTAGTAGTATTAGTAGTAGCATTATTGGTTGGTTTTGTTGTTGTTATTGTTCTCCGTTACACCCCAAGGAGAAAGGGAATTTTTTTCATCTCAAAATATTTTTCAGGATGTTAAAATTATCCTCTGTTGCGGTCTGTCTCTATGGCTTGGGGCAGGCAGCCAGCGTGGGTTTGCCTGCCTAAGGAGGAGGTTTCTGGGATGGGTGTCCCAGCAGTGTGGCCCCTCTGCAAGGGGCCACAGCACCTGCTGCATGGTGGAGGATGTAGCAGTGGAGTTTTTGTGTGCTACGTAATTGCTTCAAGAACCAAGCATTAAAGTGCTCTTAAATTCTTTTTGATATCCTTGGACGGAATTTTGATATATGGAAGGAACTCTCAAAGAAAAAAACTGCCCAATGACATTCATGGAGTTTCATGATTTTGGAAGTCTTGCTCTACCTGAAAAATAATTACAGCATTTCATGTAGCCTGCTGTATTTCTTCACCATTCAGCTTAGGTACAGACATGGAACGAGCAATTAAACCAAGCTGAGAGGAAGAGCAACGTGGGCTCTGTGTGTGGGATGGTTTCCAGGTGGGATAGCTTTCATAAGTGCCTTAAAAAACATTCTGCCACATGGCTCTTTAGAGGCCTCCCCACAGAAGCAGCTCAATTATTCATTCGAAGCAGAAACTGTTTTATTACACGTCTTGTAGTTCGAATGGTTAGACTGAAATGTGGGACACTCTGCGCTCAACAAGGTTCTGGTATTTGCATTTGTACTTGCAGTTGTCCTGCAGAGCAGTAAAAGAGTTGCCAGCACCAGCTGGGAGATAGGAATATCATTAGCACATATTTTGTTTTGTATCTTCAAGGTTAGTACAAATCACAAAACCTCTGCAGCTGAATGAGAGAAAAAGAGCACAGTTCTGGAATTAAACTTATTTATCAAATCAATCTGGACAAGTTTTAAGATATGAATGAGTATTTGCCTTTGGCCCACGGGAAGATCACTGCTGCATTGCACTGTCCTGCTCAGAAAGTCGGTTCTCATCCTTGCTTGAAAACTGTTCCTTCTGCCCCCAAACATGAGTTTTCCACTCTCAGACTGCTTATCTGCAGTGGGCTGTCAGGGAGGGAGATGCAAACCCGAGATGCTGCAGGGTCCACTCCTGGTCTCCCTCTGCCACCTCTTCCCACCCGGGGTGATGTTGAGGACCTGAACCCACGGTGGCTCCTCCTGGCCAGCACGGGCTCTGTCCAGCTTTTATTTAGATATTGGCCCGAGAGCTGGGGGATTTATAACTGCCTTGGGTGAAGACAATACACACAAAAAAATTACCATTTTTCTAGGTGAAGAAAAATGAACTTTCCCCCCTTTATATCTAGCACAAAGTTGTGTGAGTTCAAATTAATATTGTGCCATGAAGGTCCAAGGCTGGACTGGGGGCTATGTGGTACCACAATCTGGTGCTGCGTTAGCAGTGAATGATTTTCAAAGATTTTCCTTGAACTAACATTGACTTAATTGTGTAACACATTATATATTACCATATGTACACATTACCAAGGCTCTTGATTATTTTCTAATTTGAATTTCTCCAGCGGTTCTCTAAAGGGCACTAATTCAGTATCACTGTAAAAATGAAAGTTACTTACCACCACGATGCTTGCCTGGAACCGTCGAGCCGAGCAGAATATCTCCCCGTCTATCCATAACTTTGTATTTCCCCAAAGTGAAGAATGCCTAGTTAATTGTGGTCAGTGTTTACACAGTAAATGAGCATGATTTCAAATTGTTCTCTTTTAAAATTGGATTAGTTTATGTTTCTTCATAAAGCGACTACATTTGGTCAAGCTCATTTGTCGGCACTCCAGAGACAACCATACCAGCAAATGAATCATCTCGTCAAACACATAAGCGCACTTTGCCAGTCCATGAGCTGTGGCATCTCCTGCAGACAGGCCGACCCCTTCATCTCAAAAGGCAAGACGGAGCCCAGAAGCCCTGCCAGAGTGACATGGCGGCCCCCAGATGGGGTAACATCTCAGAGAGCCGCGTCCTTGTTGGCACAGGGCTCCTGGAGCCAGCATCGAAACGCTGATGGACAGCAGGTGTAGGTTTGCTGCTCTGCTGCGCTCCATTTTATATCCCCAGGAAAAAAGTTATTCCAGCTCTGAGAGAGCATAACATCTATCTTCTCACGTGTTTAAGAGCTGGAGAAATAGAGGAAAGTTATAATCCTACTTGCCAACACACTCAGAGTTGCCACTAGCATGACTCCATGCCCTTCAGGCTAACCCAAAGCTAAGGGATTTGTGAGATTCAGGAAGCTTTGCCTATTCTGCTCCATTGTTCTAGTTTCTTCTCCAGTGTTTGCTGTCAGGAGCAAAAGTGTCAGAAACTCTTAATGCTACCACAGGAATTAACAAATAGAATGCAAGTACCAATGAAAGGGGTTGTGCTCTGACCTTAGAAGGTGGAATCACGCGGCACGGCGGTTGCCTGAAGCTTGGCGCTGTGGTTCTCCATGATTTGTGAATACTGTTTTCCTACCTGATCCACCAGAAATTACCTTCCACTCGCTGATCTGCTATTGAGGAGATCAGCGAGATGTCAGTGTATATAATTCAGGCTGCAATTTTATTAGAAAAAGAGAGGTCCCTTATCCCTGCACGTAAACTATTGAACAATGGTATCTTTTGCACACCTGCAACACAAAATAAGAGCAAATTAACACAGGTTCAACCCCAGAGATATTTGAACCTCCATGAATTTTTCAAAGAGAGTGGCCTAAGGTTTTAATTTATAATCTACTCCAAACTCAGATAAACTGCAGCTTCCTGATTTCAGGCCCAGCATGAGAGCAGTGCAGTCAGCATGCCCACCACAATGCATTTAATGAATATGCTAATAAGTAAGTGAAGGATAGGAAAGCAAGATGGGAAACTTATGGCTGAAACCTAGCTCAGAGCTGAGACGCCCTCTCCGCTGCCCACGCTAACAACTGCACACAGCTTTCCCCCGACTCCTTCCACTCCAACTTTGGATCAGTCTTCTTCTCATGAAAGAATTCATCGTAACAAAATCAAATAAGTATGAATTATGATACCAGAGGAGAGCTGAACAACTTTGAGAACCTCTAGATCACAATTCAGATTAAAGACATAGGCCGTCCCTTACCTGGGGGAGGTTACAGCTACAGCCTCCTGAACGTGAATGAACTTCGCCTCTGGGTAGGCTCTCTTCTTGTCTGGAGATGCTGATACTTCAAACTAAGTGAAGGGTCAGATAATACAGTTTAAATGAAGATACAAAGATACATAGAAATGGTTATGCGATTGTTTAGCTATGTCAGGTGTGTGACCTCACCTGATCTCACAAAACGCATACAGGAAAAAGGGCACGTGCGTGAAATTCTGGGTATTGTTATCTTTTGGGAAGAAAACAAGATTAGCACAGAGCAACACCTGGATTGCTGTATGACCTAGACATTTATTGGATGCCTGTGTGTGGATGCGAACACACTCGTATACATCCACTCACTGGCATTTTTTGTGCTTTATCTCTTTCTTCCTGTCCCACTTTTACAAGGTTTCTGATGTATTGTGTAGTGAAATGTCCTCCTGTAACTAAAACATACCTAGGCAGGACTCCTCAGAAATTCATTAAATCAGGAGTCTTAAAACAGTTTGCTTACTTTTATACAAGTGTTTTTGAACCCAACTGAACATGAGTTTAAACACTACAAGCAAAACATGAGCGTTTGGTCTGTAATACATTGATAGCTCTCAGTGTCTGAAACGCGTTTATCTGAAGGACTCTGTTCATGTGAGAGAAATTGCTATGATCAATCACCGTGTAGGCAGGGATCAAAGAAATCGCTGAATCAAGGACTGGATTTCATTTCACCCCTCCAGCAAAAGAGAGGGGACACTGCAAGGGAGCTGTTAGATACTCTGCAAGGAATCAACAATTAATTTAAGATAATCCCTTCCCGCTACACACCCCGAGTCCCTCAAAATTATACGAAAACATATGTGTTTGATTTATTCTTTCCTTCACATTACAGATTTATCTTTCAGAGACAAGTCGAAGGCTTTGGCTGATCAGGCTGTTGGCTTCAGGTTCCTCTCCCTCCTTGTCCCCACGGAAGTTAAATCCAGCATAAGGCATTTTTTCTCTGTTTTGCCCAGATGACTGCCCTTTCATAGGAAATAAGTTAGAGAAAGGTGGAGAAATATCCAAATATACAAGAATTTGAGTTCTTCGAACCTTCACTGAGCAAATAACACTTGTCTCTCTCTCGTTCCCTTAAATGTGTCAGGTAATAGCTGTTTCTTAAAAGGTTATAATGTGTATTTGAGCCCAACTTCCAAGTGTCAGCTAAGAGGGAAAAGCTAAAGCTCTGCTCTGTGTTAGTATTGCAGGTACCTACAGATACCTCAAAGGCTTTTGCACTGCAGGGTGTCCTCATGGCAGAAACTGCATCCCCAAGACCCTCAGCTGGACCACTGCCGCTCTCAGGGCAAAGAACAAGCCATTGGGTCCACAGAAATCAGAGCTTCTGGTTCGTATAATCCACAGAAAGAAACAATCCTGGGAGATTTATGCATCAAAAATACAATTTCCACATCTGATGTTGTCCAAACCTCCTTATTAGCCTAGTTCGCATAAAGCTTAGGCTGTTGACAGATCTAGCTGGATCAATTTCCTTTTCTAAACCGTTGCACCATGTTGTACACTTTGCACCGCCGTCGTTCCCTCCCCAAAAGCTGTTGTACTTTGCTGTCAGATGAAACGAAAATGGGGCTACATCTATAAGGAATTTGAATAGAGAAACAGGAGAGGGAAACACACAGGTCCCGTCACTTTTGTGAGGAGGACAACTGCATGATAGAGAAAAAGTGGGTATTAAATCTCCGTTTCCCACCACAGAGGTGGTGCCTATGAGATGAAGTGATCAGCCTACCTCGATTGCAGTTTGTAGGCACTGTATCTCGGATGTCAACCTTGCAGGATGCGTGCAGCCTGCCTGATGTACTATCCAGCCCTCAAATCAATTTAAGGCTACACTTCGATTTGGCCCAGGGCCAGGTGCCGTCAGCAGCCGAGCATCCCGCGGTTTTGCAGACAGAGCTGCTTGCGGAGGAGCGCCGGCTGAGCTGGCCCAGGCCCTGCGCCCGTAACGAGCGCCTGGCACTCGATGAGAGGGCGGTAACTGAAACAAGAATTAGTTATTATACCCCCCCACCCTCCGAGGAGAAATTGCTTCGTATCAGCTCACTGCAGCTGCTCTGACACAGGTTAAGCTTTTTGACGTCTTACAGGGTGCGGCGGAGGAAAGCCGAACGACATCCACACCGGCACAGGGCACCGGGCAAAAGCCCTCGAGAAGAAGCTACTCCGGTGCTCCGGTCCTGTAGCACCAGCTTTAAAGGCCTGAAACACTTTGCCTTTGTGAAGAAAGTCCTGTGGGTCAGGTTTTGCCTTGCAGATCTAGACAGTACCTTCCTTTTCCATCCCAGGCCCAGATGTTATTTCTCGGCAGGCTCGGTGCCCCGCAGTCCCGTGCATCACGCGCGGACAATGTATCGGACGTTATCTAACTGCACGGACAGTGCAAATCCGTCGATACAAATTATTGATTATATCAGGTATTTTTGCAGCTCATGAAGCTATACTCTTCTGTAGTATTTTTATTAAAAATCACAGCGCAGGTACGAGTGTATTCAAACCAGTGAGTCCTTCCCCACCTACACTCCTGGGGAAGGCTAACCAGACAGGTAACTATCCCTACCACATAGCTACGTTGTGTGGACAGCATGGGTATCTTAACAGGCCGTGCCCGAGAGCAGAAGGCAGACATAAACCCCGACTCTGGTTTGCACCCATTGGGACAATTTGCTGAACTACATTAATGCTGCAGATGCCTGGAACTGTGGGGCAGGAGAGGCTCAGGCAGACACCCAGAGCGCGGGCACTGAGCTAACCCCACTGTGAGCTTTAGGAGGAGGGATATCTACTTAATGAAAATCAGAGATGCATCAATTACATTGCCAAAATTGCCTGGCGAATAACTACCGGCATGGAAAAAGGTTCTGCTCCACATGCGTGCTTGCATTGACAGAAGTGAGGACTGGGTGCTGATTCGCAGGTAAGACATGGGAAGGCAGTGCCTGCCAGGAGAGTCGAGTGCCACGTACAGCATCACCTGCCTCTCTAGAGGTGAAGGATGGGATTTTAATAAGTTTCTTTCATTCCTTCTTCACCATTTGCATTCACAGGTGATTATGAAAGCTGAACTTTTTTTTTTTTTTTCAGTCACTGAAGTATAGGCTTAGTCCAGCATTTAAACTAAAACTCAGTTTGGAAACTAAATATAATATTTAGCTTGATTTTCCTTCCACTTTTGCTGAATCCAACCTTTTCTGAATGTATAAAACTGCAGAAACACCCAGGCAAGAAGGATCTGTTAATAGAAGAGACAATCTACTCAGTCTTGAGCTTTTTTTTACACCCATTCTTTCCCTATTATTATAAAATGACAGAAGACTTGGTAGTTTATTAGGTAAGAGCAGTCTTCGAAGCTGAAAGCTTTCCAGCCTCCTAAGAAATAGCACAACTGCCTTTGACAATGTCAGTGTGCCATACGGCACCATTTCAAAATTAAAATATTTTTAATTTGCAACTCTAGAGGCCAAAAGATAATTGCCATTACACCCAAAGATCTCCTTTTGCCTGAGCCTTATTGTACTGTGTCTAGCACGCAGTCTGCCACAGAGAGACGTTGTTACTATTACTCGAGGCTCAAACTCCAGTTTTTACAACTAGTTATTCCAGGGAAACGTATTCCAAAGAATGATTGCAAAGACATAAAGTGAAGATGCTGGCTTTTTTAGTAAAATAATTCAGTTTTCCATACAACAGGCAGCAATTCTCGTTGAGGCCATAAAGTGGACAAGAAGAAAACAAGGGAAGGGAATTCTTTACCGCACTATTATTTGTAGCTTCCTCCCGTAGAGGATCCTCCTGGTGAGGGAGCGAAACCCCGCAGTTATATCACTCCATGTGGCAATGCAGATACGTAAATTAAGACATCTCCCAGCAGACGAATATAGCACTAGTAAGGATACTGCTGGAATTGTCTGGGAGAGGCCTCAGGAGGTAAAAGACTGTAGGATTAACTGCTTTGTTATTAGGGTTCTCTTTCTTCAAGTGGTTGATGTGACCATAAGAGTGAATGTTTAGCGCAGATTAATTTGGTATCCCCGGCTGAATAAGAGTGGTTGAAACCAAGAAAACATATTAACTGTCATCTTCAAAAAAGTTTATTGCTGCCCTTTCCCCAGTGTGGGGTAATTAATCAGCTTTGATGGAGACCCAGGGATCCTCTTACAATGAGCAGAGGATTTCCAAACAGAAGTACAAATGAGTCAGGGACAAACTGCTACCTCGGAAAAATCGCTAGCAGATTTCTTCTTACAGAAATCACAGCTTCATATGCACAAATCTGTCAAAGTTAACCTAAAGAATCCAGAATTCTCATTTATTCAGGAATTTTACCTATTCCTTGAAATCCAGATTCTCAGTTTGTGATGTTTTCAACTTCTGATCTGCCAAGGCAGTCTCTGGTTGTGAATCAGGGCTCCTGGTCTGCTCGTCCCTCTATGGATAGGCAGCTTCAGACACAGCCCAGCCCATCAAGCTGGATTAGCAGCTCTTGTCCTCTTAGTCAGCCTCCACTCCAGTGACAGACAAACTGGAAAATTTAATCACAGACTGAAACGTATTCTGAAAGACTCCATTTGTTTTATGCAAGCAATGAGATGCAGATAAACATACTGTTGATACGATCTGTAAGTGTGACATCCCACAAAGTAAATAACTTACATGCCTCCAATAGCAGCCACCTCTCATAAACTTTCTGACAGCATTTGTTTAAAGATCACTGAGTCAGAGAGTCAGTGCTGAACTGGAAATAGTGCAAAAGTGGACTTGAAAGCCAGCAAAGGGCTCTGGGTGCGTTGCGCTCCCGAGCTAACAGCAACGTGCTGCGGGGCAGGCGGGGAATGTCTCGGCTCCAGCCTCGGCACATTAACCTCAGCTCCCTCCAACTCTGTGCCTTCAGCCCGAGACAGCAGACACTGCGCAGCGATCCTAGCCGCGGGGCTGTACACTGAAAGATATAAATAGCAGCAATTAACAGACCTCATTTGCCCACCTCCTCGCGGGACTGTAAATGGAGCAGTTGCAAGCCCAGGGCACACGCAGGAGCTGAGGAGATCCTACTAAAATATTACCGTAAATTTTTAAAAAGAGGAGAAGGAGGGAAGAACGACATCCATTTCACAGCTCCCCACGCTGGGTGCCAGCACCCTCTGTAATCCCTCGCCCACACAGCCCGGTGCTGCCGGGACGGGTGCGCATCCCTTGGCTGCGGGGCTGCCCGGGGCCACCAGCCTCCTCCAGCCCCACCGGGACATCACAGCAGCCCCACGGGGGAAAAAGTTGCACACTGGAAATATCGTAAGTGTCTAGGTGTCTTTACATGGTCCACTTAAGATGGAAAAAAAAAAAAAATCCTTTTTTTTTTTCTGGAGCAGAAGGAAAAAGTGCAGGTTTGGATCACGGGGATGTCTGTAAGTCAAGTCTTCCCTGCGTTCCAACAACACTCTCAGACCCCTTAATGAACCCGAAATGTAAAGCAAATATACCCCATTTCAGCTTATTTCATGTCTGCACGCCCCCATCCCTGCTTTGCATTCTCCAGTGAAGTATTTAAAGGATACGCAAAGATTCAAGCAGAAGCCGTAGCATCTAGCTGTGCCAGCAGCCAGCGACCCTCGCCGAGCCCTTCCCCAGCCCTCCCCTGGTTTCCAAATCTGCAGCAGACGAAGAGATTTGAATATTGCCTGACTATTTTGCGGCGCTCTAAGACCATGCTCATAAATGATTCATGTAGCAGAGCTAGACAAGTGAGATTTTACAAGAAAGAAAACAAAAATCCCTGCAAACTAACCCCCAGACTAGCTTTGTGATGTAGTTGGTTGTGGGGTTTTTGCCAGCCCCTGTCCCCTGGTGCTGTGGTACAGGGGGTTGCTACATGGAGAGCACAGGCAGAGCTGGACTTGTCAAACTCTAAACCAAAAAACAGAAGAAGGATTTTAGGTCCAGAGCAGAAGGATCCAAGTCCCAGCTCTGGCCCATATGTGCCTCCTGCACATTTCCAGTGTAACTCCAGTGCTCGGGAGCAGTTGGATAATCTGAGTTTCTGGCTACCGGAGCAAGCGGTCTGGCCAAGGGTGCAATTACCCGTGACGGGCAGCGGGCTGCCCCGTCCTGCCCAGCCCCTGCTGGAAGCTGCCAGCCTCACCGGCCTCCGAACGGCTCGTAAGACGTCTCAGCGCTCCGAGATTTGTCGTGTGGATTTTGGCCACACCAAGTTTTTGATCCTTTAGTCGAGAGGGTCAGGAGCTGTTGCTGGGTGTTTGCTGTCACCGAGGCCCTGGTGGGACATTAGGAGTGCTATGGGCTGGGAGGCTAGGAAGCAAAGGTCAGTGAAATTTGAGTTTCACGAGGGACTGTTAATTTACCTGTCTTCCAACTCACGCTCTTAAAAGGAGAAAAACTGACCCAAAGCCTTCATTAACATGCCATCAGATGACTGCTAAATTAAGTGATTTAGGATATTGTCTGAACCTAATCACATAATGTAGCAGCCATTTAAAGAGCCGTTATCTCTTGAAAGGGAAATCTGGACCCTTCCTTTTCAAAGGCTTGCGCAGGCGTTGGTGGCAGCCAGGTCAGCCTTATTTAGCATTTTGCTGGCTGCCAGTAAGATGATGCACCACTAAACCTTACTTTGCGTAAAACATAATTTGTAGGAATGGGTCCTGATGTCTTTGGTGCTACCACAAAGGAAGGCCTTTCATCTCTCATCGTCTTTGCTATTAAAATTTGCGATTTTTATATATATAAAGGACTTCTATGCCCCACAATTACACTTTTCCTTGACATCAAATTTTCTTCACACATATGCCTTGGCTTAAGACCCAAAAGTCACTGCTGGTTGTGTGTATTCTCCTTCTTTCCACCCTGTCCTATACCTGGAATATCGCTGTTGCATTTTAAGGTCCCGACCGGGAATGGGTCCCTGTTGTGCTGAATGCTGTGCAAACAGAGATAAAGAGAGGCACCTGCTTTGGAGAGATAAAATCCACGCCCGGGCAGGATTTGCACCCTCCAGGTGAGGCGTGTTCCTGCAGGTCTTCTGGCTGGCCATGGAGAGGTAAAGCCAGCGTGAGTGGAGTCAGGCGGATTTACTAGATGGCAATCCGACCCCTGGAGACAGAGGTGGGGACAAACAGCCGAAGTTTTGCACTGTTTATCATCCTCTTGTTCCCGGCTAAGATGAGACTCTGTTTGCAGATGGAAGGACACCCTGACTTCTGTTTGCCGTGAGCTGGGGACTCTGCACAACAGCCCGTGGGAGTGGATGGCAGCGATCCCATCACCATCATCTGAGTCACATGGCCAGTGCTGGAAGCTGCTGGCTCGCTTTGCTGTGCTTGACCCACAAAACAGGTCGAGGTTTGTTTGTTTTTTTTTAATTACAACAGAAGCTGTGTCCACCACCCTGACCCTTGTGGTCTCTCCAGCAGGTTATTGCTGGACCCTGCCAGAGGCTCTAGCAGGAGTTTGTGTCACGTAGCCAAGGCAGAGGGCTGCTACGTAGCAATAGCGCGTGTATTGTAGCTTTACACCTTCTATTATCACTAAATGAAGTAAAAAATCCAAAAACCCAACTAAAAATACTTTTAAATAACCAATGCAATAAATAATGCAATAAATAATGCAATAATAAAAAGTAAATAATAAAGTAAAAAAAAAAAAGGAAGGAAAGGAAAGGGTCAGAACTGAAACTCAGTGACCGAACAATTTCTGTGGGGTGCAGCAGTATTAAGAAGCGTACAGCGACAACTGGAAATACCTATTTTTCTCAGCTGTTCAAAGAAAAGATGTATACTACACAATACAAACAAGTCAGTGTTTTACTGTGGGCAACAAGTCATGCAGAGGTTATGAGTAAAACTATACTTTGCTACAAGCTCCTGAGGATGGTCTTTATATCATAAACATGACCATGGCTCTTGCAGGGATTACAGCCTCAGCTGATTGTATCTGATGCATGCAGATTGCTCTCTGATTCCTCTCTGAAGGTCAGGCTCTTCCGAGGTGTTTGATCAACAGCTACTGTAAACGGTCATTGACAAGTTTGATGAGGCATCAACCGTCCACTTTGTGGCTTCTTCGCTCAGGGTGGCTCAGGCTGGTGCCCTGGCTCCCCTCTGCCTGGTCCTTACCCGGGCGGCGGGAGACTCAGTGCCATCCGTCTGAAGGCCGTTTTGTTGGCAATCACAAAAAGAGCTCTCATTCTTCTATTTAATTGCTCACATCCCGGTGGGAAAAAAAAATGTTACCAATTTAAGACTCGATTACACGAGCGCTGGATGTCCTTACGCAGGCCCTATCGACTGCTAACAACCAATTTGTTCTCTAATCCAACCCCATCTTTTATGTTCAGCAACAATAAAATCCTGGTAAATACAACTTTTGCCTTCATTATCGCTTGTCTTTCAGATATTGATAAAACCCTTGCAAACATTAATTAACAGTATTAGGTATAGTAAATACTGTCTGCTCGATACTCCCGCCATTAAGTGAGAGGACTGGCCCAGAGCTGCTTCTGTCCCCCAGCACCCTTTCTTGTGCTTTTTTTCTGTAAGATATATACCCTTGGTATTGATTTAATATATTCAAATATGTATTTTATAACATTTACTTAAAAAACAAAACAAAACAATATTCTACAATTCCTCGCTTATTTTCCTCGTAATTTTAGCCTGTCTCCTGCAAAACTCGACCTGTTTGATCCAGGGAAGCGCAAAGCGCGGGGGCTGCCCCCCCCCCGCCCCCCCCCGCCCCGCGGCCCCCATCCGCATGCCAAGCCCCAACCTGGAGGGAAATGGGCCGGTTGGAGGCAGGGCACTCAAAGAAAAGGTTGGGTTTGGGTTTTTTTTTCCACTCCCCCGCTGTGCTGGGGGAGCCGGGGCTGCCGCGCCCCCCCCCCCCGCCCCCCCGCCCCCCCCGGCTGC
>JAVKLA010000036.1:21342815-21430319 GCA_034782735.1 Sagittarius serpentarius | reverse complement strand
GGGAAAGTTTTCAGCCGGCTCGGCCCCGCTCCCTCCCTCCCCCCCCCCGCCCAGCCGGGACCTGCCCTGCCCAAGGGCTGCCCCGGCCGGGTCTTCTGCCCCGGCGCTACTTAGGCTGGAGCTTCCCCTTAAGTGAAACGCCTCCGAGGAACATCTGGTATTCTGAAGGGTCTAATTTCCTTCTGATCTGCTCACTGGATAGGACCTTTATTTGGCTGAAGGCTGTGCAAAATGTGGTTTTGAGACCGAGATGGCTAACTGGAAATAGCAATATAAAATCTTCGTGGAGTGAGATACGCGCAACTTTTGTTTTCGTGGATGTGATTTAAGTCAGTAATGCATCTGCCCCCCGTCTCTCCCGTTTAGCTACACAGAGGTTAAAAATAATCTGTGTTTTGTTTCACAAAAATTTTGTATTAAAATGTACTTAAAGACACTCTGAGGTTTCCAAATCGTCTTGAGAAGCTTGGGTTACGCTCCTGCAGATCCCATTTATTTTATTTATTTCTAAATCTGTTGTAGAACTGGGCTGTAAATTGTTGTGTTGCTTTATGCTTGTTGAGCACAGACTTCATTTCATCTGAGACGCGATGATATTTAAGTAGTTGATTAAGTGCGAGTCTTTCAGGATGGAAGGTGCTTTACAGCCAAAGCCGCCCATACTCTGCATTACCGCAAAGTTAAATGCTGTGTGAAAGGCATCGTAAATCTGGGTCTCACCGAGTGCGTCCTGCAGGGGCAAGTTCACCAGTTTCGACAATTAAGGTGTTTAATTAGAACAGATGAGAATAGATAGCACGGTGTGTCAGGTACGTCTTTCTTTTTTTATTTGATTACTTACTTACAATGTATTCTTTTGATTCGTTAAGTTGTGCAACATTGGTGATTTGCATGGCATGTTTTGTGTGCGAAGCTTGTTTGCAGAGGAATGCTTCAGAAGTTTTTAGTAGAGAAAAATCGTTGGTGTTGGTACTAATAGCACTTCTGGAAAGATGCTGAATCAGCGACAAGCTTGTCTTTATGTTCCCTATTGTCCTTCCGTAAGCAACTGCTGTTCGTTCCCAAGTACCGGCCTGTCTTCAGCACATGCCAATTACTGGTGAGACAACAAATGAGGTCCTCTTCAATTCATCAGCTAGGAAAAAATTAAGGCAATGCACGATCTCAGTGGTTATCATTAGGTTTCAGGGTGAATGGCTTTGCAAGGTCCAGCTGCGGTAGGTTTCTCGCGTGTTGTGCAGAAGGTCTGCCCTGTGAGGAGAAGGGCAGAGCTTTCCTGTCCTTGCTGAAAGCCAAAACCCTGCTGCATGGCTCCTTTGACGGCACACGTCCACAAACTTGCCAAATACAGGGCTGTCTGCAAAGTACAACTGCTAGCAGTGCTCACTCACTTGATTTATGTTAAAATCTATCTTTAGGTGCTCAGGGAATAAATCCTGCTTAAAAATATTTTAGCAAATTAAAACGTCATCATTTTGTAAGCCTGTTATCCTGCTCTGTCACTTTTCAGATTAATTATTACATAAAGAGGGGAGGCTGGGAAGGGTTGTTTGCTGCTCCGTGGGCGCCTCAGGTGACCTCCGCTCTGCGTGGTGAGTCAAACCTGAATAGCTAAGAAGGACAATGACTCACGCTATTAATCTAAAGTAAATAACCCCTCCTTTTAATCTAGGTAAAAGGAAATCTGCACCTTCTTCCTAGCTTTAGTGTCAGTCACTGTTGTAATTCTAAATCAAAGATACTTTTGGCAAAACCTATTAAGAAATTGAAAGTTTGGGGACAATCCATCACACCCATTTCTAACTTACAGCTTTTGCATTTGCAACTGATTAAGGGTTTTGACTGGAATTAATCGCGATGGTGCAAATTTTAATATACGCAGAACTACAGACATCTTGTCTAATTCTCTCGTAATATGAGAGAATGTTGGAGTATTTTAATCGGTATTTCACCCCTTTATTTAGAAAGGTAACCAAGGAAGAACTAATTCCAGCAGCCCAAAGCTAGAGGGGACGGCTGAGTGATCTGAACCTCAGGGATGTCTTGGTTGCAGTTACTGCAAGCCAGTTCTGTTAATCGCCAGGAGGGACGCGTGCAAGTTAAGAAAGAATGGGATGTATATTTGAAATACATAGTTTTGTTGCAAGCATACAGAAAAATCGTGGCTTTCATCACTTCGAATTGCGGGGCGGGGGGGGGAAGCATCAGTTGCTATGCTATTTTAAGGGTTTCTCAAGTGAAGCACAGATGCTGCAGTACTAGAAAGAGACCGAAAGTACAATCTTTGTCTTCAAAGACATGAAATAAGGGATGTTATGTGGTTTCATCTGTGCTCTCTCATTATAATTACCAGAAATAATTAAAATTACATCACACTTGCCTTTTCTTCTAACTCAGCTGCTATGAAATACAATTGCAAATATGAGAAGGGGAGTAAAATGTCACCTTTTAACCTCTAGCCAAATTAAGGTCAGCCCTCCAGTATCCTCAGCTTAGCTGGCAATTTTGTTTACAAACCGTAAGAAGAGGCATGAAGGATACACACAAATGCCCATCCACACAAAACGGGAAATAGGTGGTCCCGCTGGGCATTTTTATTTACGATACACTCCTTAGCCTAGCTAGAAGTGCCTGTGGCATATTGCAAATGAGTGCAGCTTTTCCTTCTGCTTTACTATGTCTTTGCTCGCTGGCGGAGCGGGAGGAAGGCTTACAGCCAGCATATTCACTTTCATTAGCAGAAAGTGTCATCCTCAGGTTGTGAACTCTGCTACTGCAGAAAGGCAGCTCCCTATTTGCCTATGCAGGGCATAGAGGATCTTTTGTGGAAACTGGATTCATTTATAATTAGACTCTCCAGGGCCTTGTTTCTCAGGAAGTGTTTGATATTAAAATAGTGCAGGAAGGCTGTAGACATGATCACGTCATACAAAAAATGGTTCCCCAGTATCTCCGTTAATAAAATCACTGCGCTTAGTTCAGTGCTCTAGGCACAGCTGATAAAATCAATCGCTGCCTTTTTGCTGAAATGTGTTTTATTTTGATACTTTTCATGCAAAACGGTAATTTATTACAGGAGAAAAAAAAACCCTCATAGTGCACTAGTGGAAGCTTTTCTTCAGAAACCTTTTTGGGATCCTGAAATGCTGTTCAGAAATAGATCATTTCTGGAGCTGAGTGAATAACCTAATGATTACAATACCCAGTTTAGATCTTGGCAGCCGTGTTCAAGTAGTTATCCTGCCTTTCTTTGTCATACACCCTGAGATACTGGAAAAACCCTGATGGGTTTCCTCATTTATTAAAATAAAGCAGCTTGGCATTTTGGAAAGTCTCTCTAAAAGTAAGATGAGCAGCCTGTGTCTGCATCAGGGGATTAGATAAAGTTGAGCAACAGAGAAGAGGTAGTAAGCTAATGCAAAGATATTGGAAACAATTGCTTCTCCAGTTACGGCATGGAGTGCTTACCATTTTTTTTCACATCAAATTATCATGTCAGACTGTTTCACTGCGATACAGCTGAGAATTACAAACTTGGAAAGGGAAATATTTCCAGAAAGTAAGAACTGCTCCTTAGCGATGGGGTTTTTTTAAATAAAACTGCTCTCACTAATGCTCAGCAAAAAAAAAGTTTTCAAATGTTTCTGTCAAGTAGAAAACGTGATTGTGACTAGCTCAGGTGAGCTGTTTCTGCTGCTACATTGGTGGTAAAGGCAAAATCTGCTTTAAAAATATTGCATTTAAAAAAAAAAGTTTGCATTTTTGTAAATAATACCATTATTATTATTCTGGAGAAAAACCATAGTAAGAGTAAAGCAATACAGACAGCAGGAGGTCCAGCCAGGAGGAGATAATGGAAGTTTTAACTGAAAGAAAACTTCCACCCTGCGATTCAAGAACTAAAAATAAATAGGATGACTTATTTTATCTCATGCCATTTTGGACAACTGAATGTTTTGATGGATTTAAAAAAAAAAATAGAAACCTATCCTTACTCTAATACCAGAACGAGAGTGAACAGAATAATTCCCTTACTGTAGCGTGGCTGCTTGGAAATGTTCTTCAGGGTAGCAAGAGAAGTCTTGAACAAATCAGAGAACGAAAAGCTTTCTCTGCAGTCCTAGCCTTAACTAAAATAGCCGCGACAACAAGACTTGCTTTTCTTTCTCAGGCCAGAATAGCAGAAGCACTGACAGGCTTGATACCCGATAGAATTACAGCAGAATTGGTGCTGGGAGACCTCGGTTTAATTCGGGTGTGAACCACTAGATCAGGGCTTTACTGTTGTCGGCTCATTGTTGTAACTTTTCAGAAATCAACACATATTAACTTGATAATAGTTACTCAACATTTCTAATTACTAGTACTTCAAAAGTTCAGAGTGAGGAGAAGGAATGCGAACAACTGAGAGCTTTTCCTATTTTCTTTAAAAAATAGATATATAATTCAATCGTCAGAAATGTCTTTTGGTGAATGTAACTGAGCCTGTGAAATGCTGACCTCTGACGTAACCTAGAAAAATGACATCAGCATGGAACACAGAGCAGGTATTTTACATGTTCTTTGGTTCTCTGAACTTCCAATGGTACACATTAGAACAGTTCTGCTGGAGAAGGTGCCACTTCTCCTACGTATACAAGATTTATTGTTGCACAATTGGTAGAGAAATTCCCAGGGGAAAAGATTTCATTGACATGGATGATTATTTTGCGACTCTCGTAATCTCTTTTCTTAATATCAGATAATACCCTTATTTATGACAACTTCAAAAGCTGCAGAAGAGTTAGGGTGGAATCTTGGTCCAAGTATAACCAATTGCAAGATTCCTAGTGACTTCAATGGTGCTAATCTTTCATCCCTGAAGTATTAGACTTGTTATTTATCTCTAGGTTTTTGCAAGCCTTCCAAAGAGCTGTGTCCAATTGCATGTCCGTGTGTTATATACAACTGCAAACTCCAGCCCAACATCCCAGTGAAACAACTTCCACGTTTAAAAGTTAAGCACTTACTGCAGTGCTTTGCTACAGGGCGTTTCATTTATAATCCTGTACATGATGGGATCACACTATATCACCAAAACCCCGAAATGCAATTACCATTGGAGTTGAATGTGGCAGCAAATATAATGGCTAACACTATACAGTATTTTAGACATGGAGACTGCAGTGGACAGCTAGAAGGGGGAAACATTCACCTTGACTTTACTATGGCAATTTGTTTTATTTTCTATTTCCTTAGCTCCTGCTGGCTTTTGCTTAGTTGTTACTCAGACAAATATCTGTTCAAATGTTGCAGCTGATGGGAACAGGCTAGCTAAAAGTAAAATTCAAGTTAGGACTTCAGTTTTGTCCTCAAGATATTTGTATTAAAATAAGATTTGCTTAGATTATCCAAGTGTTCATTGCCCGCATACAACAATATGTTCTAGGAGCTGACTATATCTGTTTGTAATAGAATTCAGCATTAATTCTATTTTTATAAAAACTTGTGTGCTGGAAACAATAAATTTTACATGTCATTTAACAGACGTGTCCCTCCATGTGGTTCCTCTGCAGACTGATGTTTTGCTGACTTTTTACCAAATCTAAGGAATACTGCACGGCCACCAGCATCGCGTCATCTAAATTCTCTTTTCCTGTATCTCTTTCTCGTGCGTACGTGAGGGCCCTCGCAGCACCTCGCCATCCCAGGTTCAGCACTTGTCCTTTGCACTTGGAGGGCGCAACACTGAGTCCTCCTAAACGTCAATCCCTTCTCCAGCTGCTCTGTGAAGATTCAATAATCAAAATCTTCCCCTGCCTAGAAACCTCCTCCTCTGTTGGAAAACTCTTTCTGGTGGTTTTGTTTTCTATATGAGCTCTGAAGAGCAGGTGAAGCCTTTGGTATCTGTTCTGAAGCTGTCATTCAAGCAAGGGATGGAAAACACGCTTGAAAGCTGTGCCTGCGTCCTCCGCGGCGACGAGGTGGGCTGGGCGGGTTGGAGGGATGTCCGCCTCGGTGGCGTAGGGTTGAGGTAGAGTAACTCCTGCAGCAGCCAGTGCTCTGCTGGCAATGCCAGAGGAAATGTCCAGGGAGAAAGGAGGACGAGGAAGTTTGCTCATCATTAGGCGGTTTGGGTCGCTGTTACTGGTTTCTGAATCCCTCAGAGAGCTTTAGGCAATGCAGGGGCACAGCAGCTTTACGTAGTCTCTGGTTGGATCAGTCCAAAAGTCGCTTTACCAGGATCCTTGGTCCTGAGCTGTGTGGATTTCCTCTCAACTGCATTTACCCTTAGATCCACCGTCAGATTAATTTTTTGCAACATACTGGTACTCTCGTCTCTAATTTAAAGACTCACTTGAGAATGCTAGTTAGCCTTTTAGTCTAAGAGGAACAACCCCGGTATCAAGTGTTACCTAAAGGTCTGCAAACCATCATGCTCACCATGGTAAAAGTGTTTCTTGTCTAACTGGAATCTGAATAATACAGAATTTCGTTTAAAAGATTTTTATAGTTTCAGTAAGTGGAAAATAATAGCATACACTAATTAGAAATTCCTTGTAACACTTGACTATAAGAAATGACATTGAATCTGAAAGCTTCATAATATTTGAATATATTTCATGACAGAACACTGGCAGCATTTAAAAGGTCTTAGGTGCTTTGAATTCCTGATTGGTTTGACAGCTTGACAGTGATGTGTAAACTGAAGGTGTTGGCACAGCTTGCTCTTCTGTCGGAGCAGGTATCAAAGTTCAGACTCCAGACTAGTCACCACTTGAACACAGAGATGAAAAATTGCTCTCTGATAAATGTTTTCACTGTGGAAGAAACAAGATTCTGCTCCTGAAAATAGTAAGGCCTGATCCAAAAATGATTCAAACCAATGGAAAGTCTTCTATTGATTTCGATGACCCTTGAATCAATCACTCTTTTTCACATATATTCCATTTTATGGCATACTGGGTGTGTTTGGGGTTTATCAGAGGATAGGCTAGAGCTAAAACCCTAGCCAGCCTACATCAAAATGAGAGACTTCACCACCATTAAAGAGGCAAACAAAGCTTAGTAAGATGAAGCAGGTAGATACAGTGATTTATCATCTGGAATAATATAAATTAGGCTGAACATCAAATTCGATCATCCTTTTCTCTTTTTCTCAATCATCCTTCTGAACATGAATTCATATTTTCTGTTCACGCCAAAATCTGAAAGCAATTTGTTTTGATTCATTCTACTGGGATTTCTCTGTAATACACCTGAAATACAGTTCTAGCTGTAACAGGACAACTTAAGATTACACATTCGTAATTTTAAATAAAATAATTTAATTTTCAAAGAGGGTCCATTTCATGAGCTTCTATTGGGATCTCAGCAAACACAGAAATAATCAAATGGGGTGACTGAGCATGAAACACCACACCTGCAAAGTTCGTTAGCCATGAAAATTTACAGTTGTTTCCATTGCAGTGCTGTATTTTACACATTAAACTGAACCCATATTACATTATTAAACCATAAATTTTCATGGCTTACAAACTTTGCAGGTGTGGTGTTAAATGCTCAATTGCACTGGTTAATTAGTCGCATGATTTTTAGCATCCTTGTAGGAGATTTGGAAACTGCACATGTGGGCAGTAAAAGCCCTGCCTGGCCTGGCCCTGGAAAAAGGCTCCAAGGTGCAAAGATTTTAAATGAAAATCATGAGTATTGTTTATAGTGCTCTATTTTTAGTTCAACTCTGGAAATACTGGAAAGGCAATCGATACTCTGCAGGATGTCAAGAAATCCTTTCCAAGGAGAAGAATGGTGAGGCACTGGAATTAATAGATGCTAAGAGCCACTCCATAGCTTAAGCTATCTGTTTGTCTCCTGCCTTGTTGAGAGGTGGTAGAACCTCTCTCAGCAGCTTCAGACACCCTCTTCCTCTCTGCGTTTTCCTTCTGAAGTGCTTTCACAGATTCTCCCTCGTTGGGTGCTGTCCTTACCCTGGGAGCTCCCCAGCGATGAACGCTGCGCTGGGAAGCACTCATGGAAGGGGCTCCCCAGACCTAAGTACCTCTGTGCTACCAGTTCTCAAGAGTTGAGTACAGTCCCAAGATTGTCTCATGACCGACGGAATATCCTGGGGAAAACTTGGAAAAATGGATCCAAATCACCCCTTGAGGTCCCTTCCAGCCTCGTTCGTCTCTGGCTCTGTGTCAGAGAGTCACAGGCACAGAACATACCTCTTTAGCGTGACGACAATCTGACACAGTCAAATGCTGACTCTTGCGTTTGCTGCAAATGCTCAAGTCTCAGTAACTTCACATAGAATTTCATAAATTTTTTGCCTCTTTATTTTTTATGATAATAAAGTGTAAGTATAATTTTCTCTATTTTGGCAGTCTGGGAAACTGATACAAAAAAGACATCCATATCTGTTCTCTTAGCATTAGCTGTAACATTTCAAATTATGTCAGTTATGTCCAATTTGATGTGATTTACCCATGAAGTAAGTCACCGGCACAAGGAAAAATAGAACCAGTCCCTATCCCTAGTGTATTCAGGGTCTAGTAACAGTCTTTTTTTCCAAACGATGCTCACCATTTAAGAACAGAGCAAAGTCTCAGTTACAGCTCTGAAAAGCACTGATTTTATGGTAAGTAAAATGGAGAAGGTCATTTGAAATCTACCATATGTAAAAAGCTTTATGTTTGCATGCTCGTTTCTGCTGCCTGACACATTACTTAGTTTTACATTAGGCTAATGTAGAACAATATTAATGAGGAAACCAAGGTGTAATGTTCTTGCAAGAATGCTGACAGAAGTGAGTCCAAGTTTTAACCAGGGATTGCTTGCTTTAGCATTATCTCTATTGCCGTTAAACATGCTCTACATTTTCTGGGCAAATATCATTTGAAATTAATTGAATGGAAAGGAGGATGTTCAGAAAATGCATCTTTAGGGTTGTTGAAGTATGACTTTTTAATCAAACTGAGTGATAGTAAACATAAATTAGTTCTTGTTCTTCCCGCTGACTTGAAAATGGAGACGTGTATACTTTTAGGTTAAAATCTTTTTCTCATGAGTTTGCAGTTTCAAACCTCGTAGATGCTTTGCTGGTCTGGTAGAACCATTATGTAATGATTATTACTTGAATGTTACTTGAAGCACATATACTGATTTTTTTTAAGGTTTTACTATATTCCGTTATTCTCCATGTTCCCAGTATGTTGTCCTACGGCATCATTCTGCTTGTGCTTCTATCTCCTTCCTCCGGGAGGACAACATTTCAGGGTATCCTTAAAAACAACTTCTGATACGTTTTCTTCATAAGGAGTGACCTTAGGCTTTAGGACAACAATGAGCAAAAATACAAAGTGTATAGTTCCTCCATACAGTTTTTATAGTATCTGAAATAAGCTTTGGAGTTTTGGAGGTCTTCAGCTTCTCTGGAGTTCTCTGAGGGAGAGAGAGAGAACACGATGTGGATGTTCTCTGAGTATCCAGTAGTCTAATTAGGTATAAGCTGTAAAGCTGAATGATCTCATTTAATATCTACTGGATAGTCTCATTAGAATTTGGTCTGAAGCTTAATGGGAGCAGAGAGAAATCTGAGTAGAAATGGCTGCACCTGGAAGGAAAGAAGGAAGGAACAGCATCCCAGTCATATTCAAAGATTTTATACCAAAGTGCAATTCCTTTTATTTGCATAGTACTAGTTACATTCAGGGGAATTAGAAGAATTCGTAGAACATTACAAACCCCCCTTAAAGATGTTTAAAACCCTTCAGCCTGCAATGTAGAGAAGGAACAGGCAAAATGCTAGTGGATAAAAATAACAGGGAAACGGGCTGTCGTCTTTGGGCAGTTTCACATATTTCCCCTGATGTACCCTGCTGCTGCGGACCACCGCTCTGCATGCGGTGAACACACTAAAAAGTTAGTTCAAAGGGATCGACAGCAGAATTTGATTTCCTAGAAAATTTGCTGAAGGTTCAGAAGTCATTCATTCCACATTTTGATGACGATATCTGGGTTTTAAGGGTTTCTTTAAACATGTAGTTAAGCAACAAATGTTATTTGCAATCACAAACAGGTTGTAAAAATGTAGAATAAGAAAGGAGAATTACTTTAAAGAAGAACTGAGAGGGCAGCTTTTCATTTTGTTTCTTAAAAGGGAAAAAGTAGATCCTCCTTCCGCCCTTCTCATGGAGAAGTGAAACAAGAAAGAGCTGGTCAGAAGCTGCGATCCGCAAAGTGCTTGCAAAGGTTAGACAGCCGGCGTGCAGCGCGCTCTGCTTACTGCTGTAATCTTAATTAACGCTCTGCCGTCTTGTGCTCTCCCTGCCTGGTTGTTGCTTCTGTTTCTATGCTCTGGGGATCAGATCGGGGACCATTCTTTCGTTCCATGTCTCTATGGCGTCTCTCTCGGTACTCGTGAGCAGGCTACAGATGTGTTTCACGATGTTGCAGCTTTTTATTCTGAGTCTTACAAGATGTGGTCTTCTCCTTTTTGTTCTGGCTTTTAAGCCAGTTTTACTATTAGGTCTTTTTTGGGGCTCTAGGAGGATTCTAAAGGTGCTCCTGACTCATTATTTTGTTGCTTATGGGCTGCTAGAGGTATAACAAATGCTTAAGCTGTGGCAAGGGTTCACGTCAAAAAGTGTTCAACAAGTGGCAGTAGGAGAAAGTATTTTACCCTCCTTTAGGAATTTAATAAGAGCTGGTTTAAGTATTATAGTACATGATGTCCTGGCTCTAATAATTCACTCTAAGACCTTAACTCTGCCCAGGCAGTACCTATGTGACTCTGTAGCCCACATCTAACCCGTAAGTTCGACTTCTGGAGCTGCAGCAACGACTACGGAGTTCCACAAAGCTGGTAGGGACTTCGTTAATTAAATCAGAAGTGAATACTTCCAGTTAAACTTGAACTTAAGTCTGTTCCTCGAGATAGTGAACTATGGGATTCACATGGGAAGAAGGGGGAATCTGAGAAGGAATGAGTATCTGGGAATGGAGAGGCCAGACGGCGCCTCTTCCAGCAGCACCATTAACTTGAGCTGGTTTAAATTTCACCACAGTGCAAGTGCCTCTGTTGCATCCTTGCACTGGAGCATGTGTCAGCACAGCAACTGAGGTTTTCCTTCTGTTTAAAGTGTTAGAAAACTCTCTCTGTCTCAGAAAAGTCGTATTTTCTTCTGGCTTGAGCGATGCACTGAAAATGTGAATGTCTGGTAATTCAATGTTTGTGCTTCAACTTGGTCTTTTTTTTTTTTTTTAAACTGTTACTCCATGATGACTAAAGATGCAGAAATTGTGGAAATTCATGAGTAGTAAAGCTCAGTCTTGCCTTGGTAAGCACTTTGTCCCAAAGTCCAATTTTACCATTGCAAAGCATGAACTGGCTAAGCAGTAGCTGTGCCATTAAGTGACATGGGAGACACTGCATTTTTTTTAATTTATCATAATGTTGGACTACATTAAAGTCAATAGGAACACAATGTGTCCATTACGTTTCTGAGTTCTGGTAATAACTTGTGTAATTGCCAAGAACGTTACACCAGGAATTGCAAAACCTGAAATGAAAGAGCTGTCCGAGAGCAGAAACTGCCACTGTCCTTTCTCTTTCCTTTCAGTCTCCCACTATGGTGATTCTCCCCTGTAAAATCGTTTTATCACCAACTGGCAAATCACAAAAGAGAAATCTCAGTCCTTTACGTCTTAAAGACCCAGCGCAGGTCACCTTACTGAAGTCTTTTGTGAGCAGAGGAGTGGTGTGTGGTATTTTAAACACAAATTTTCTTTCTTTTTGACCAGTTGTCATCAAACAGTAAGGCTATCAATCCAATCTTTTGGACAAACATTAAGTGGAAGTATTGTCTTGTATCTTTTTTTGTGGTCTGGCTGATGAGCCACATGGCAGAGTGAAACAAACCAGCAGAATATGCTGTTTACTAACAAGCGAAAACACCTTATTTTGTCTTCAACAAAATGAAAGTCATCTCTTGGGTCCTGTTTCTGATCACAGAATACAAATGCGAGAGAAACTCATGCAGTGCTTTCCACAGACATTTTTGACAGATGCATTTTATAAACTCTTAAGTTAAATGCTGGTGTTACCCTTTGAAAAGTGCGGATATAGGTTGCCTGTTTTGGGAGAGCAAACAGTGGGGGTCCACAGGACCACCTGATTTACCCTCAATTCTCCTCCTACCACCTTCCCTTTACACTGCAGCAGATACTGAGATGTGGCTATCAGTAATAGAAAAGCTTTAGTTTTACCTTTCCAAAAGAAAGAACTCTCTCTTTGTTAATTAATGTGTTTGAATGCCTGGGTAAATGCTGCTATTTGACCCTCCAGTACAGGGAGGCTAAAATCCTATTAACTCTAATAAGAGCTGCAAGGCTAAAGCCCCCATCTAAAGTGGAGATGATACTTTTAACTCTTTTTTTTTTCTTCATTTTAATGGAGATGAACATAAAAGAAAATGAACCAGTGCTAGGAACTTAGAAAGGATCTGTCCACAACAGAAAATTGGTTAGACAGTCAGAGGAGAGAGCTGAGGGTACAGAGTAACTGAGGTGAGAGAGACAGCACGTTTCTCACCTGGGTGAAGCACTTCTTCTATTTTAACATCTCTGGGGCTACTGACAACTTGGATATCTTGTGGGTAACAGCAGTACGGAAACCTCCTGAAAAAAATAAGAGAAAGGATTTGCCATTCTCCTGCATTAAAATGAACAGGCATGGAACCGGAGGAATTTAGAAACAGTAAATCAGGTCCAGAGAGAGATCTAGCCAGCTTTAGTTTAAGAACATGGAGACAAAATAAAGGAAATTCAACTGCTAGTACAGAAACAGTCAAAACCTGCATTCCTGTTTTCATTATTCCCAATAAATAATTTAGATTGTTTCGAATTCAGATAGTGAGTTTACTTTCAGCCATTGGCGGCGTATACTAGTTTGGTTTTGCTTTTGATGGGGAAGATCATAAGTTATCCACTGGAGTGTTAATGTCACACTGAACTAATCAGACATATAATCATGCATGATATATTGTAAGTTCTCCTGTACTGAAATAATGTTAATTATAAGAATTTCATTTATTATTTATGTGGAAATCTGTAGTTCTACTGTATAACTGAAATTAACGGACTGTAATTTTGAAGGGTTACTAACATCATCTTTATTTTTCTTAATTTCTTAATTAGTCACGTTATTTCTTTTTTGGCTGGGAAAGCTTATGCTGTGTTCTTATTACACATTCTTTATTGCCAGAAATCAGAACTAGAAGGTCAAACTGAAAAATTTAAGGACAGAGTTAATTCTTTTTTGGAGAACATCTTTCAAAGTTAAGAATTTCTCTTACTTCTACAGAGACTGAAGCTAACACGAGTAAGGAACAAATACATTATATTTCAATTTATTTTATAAAAAGCTACAATTTGATTATTGTTATTGCATGAAAAATCACATGCAGATTCCCCACAAAAATACCAAGACTCAGCTGATATATAATGCTAGGTTAAGAGCAATGCAAGCAACAATTCTCAATTATCAGTATTAAGTGTGGTAGGAGTACACATGGTACTCCTACCCTCTTGTTGTTTGTTGTTTTTTTTTTTTTTCCCCTCTCCCTGTGTTGGAAAAAAAAGGAAATTAAACCATGGCAGGATATATTTTTGTCTCGCTTGGATTCCTTCAAAAAAAATCCCATTAGGCACTTATCAGCATCTTAACATGCCTAATAACTCATGAAATTTGTTCTAAGTGGTTTGTCCAACGAAACACAGATCATCTCTGGCATTATCAGGAACTAAATCGAAGGAAAATTTCCCTGTCTCCTTACAAAGCAACATCCATAAAATCTGGGATAGTTCTCCAACTGTTCAGAACCTTTAATATACCATCATTGTAAGTTAAGGACTAATTTTTTAAATTTGTTTTTTTTTTAAGTTGAAAAATACAACTTTCATTGATGTCAGTAAAAGATTTCTCAGAAGCTATGAAAATGGGTCTCAAGGCAGGCACAGAGCAATTGCTGAAAGGGGTTGGAATAGTCCCTTCTTGAGAGTATCGTATTTGAAAAAGGAACAAAAGATGAAAAGCTTCTTACTTACATTCCTTGTTTCCTGAGATTGTCCTCATATTTGTTTCTCATTGACTTTCTCTTCTCAGTAGTCTCCCAGGCCCCGGTGAGGTATAATTTGTCGTGCGTATCTGTTGCACCATCAGTAGTCCTGGGTGCAGATCGTACTAAGCCATCTAAGGCAACGTGGCCAAAGTCAAGGGTAAGCCCACCCCGAAGCCAAACATCTGATCATAATTTGCCTTGAAAGAAAAGCTGAGCACATTTATTAATAGTAAAACTGGAAAGAAAAATTCATCTGCTGAATTAGTGACGAACCAGAAATTGCAGCCATCCAGGATGCTGGTTATGACCTGGTGTTCCTGCTGCGCTCAACAAACTCTGCAAGTTGCGCATGTTAAATGCTGCGAGCAACTGCAAATGGATGAGGCAAGAAATCAAGCCTTGGTGAGAGGAAAGTACAAAGTCATTATGATTTTCAGACTTCTAGTAAATCAGTCTCTTCCCTGCTGCTTGACCTGATGTCAGGTACCAAGTTCCCCCAAATATGTGTTTGTAGTGGAATTATGGTTGTAGTGGAACAAACATTTAAGGAACACTTGCCAAAAAATGAAAACAAAACCCCCACTGTTTAAACGACCTAAAAAGGAGAAACAACGTGGAATAAAATGTAGCTCTTGCCTTACCTAAACAGAATATTCAGCAATGCTGAACACTGAAGCTTCCCAGAGATATCCCAAATCCCTTTTAGTTAGACACACTGAGAAAGCTACAGCTCAAGAAAACAAACACAGTGCTACAGAATTGGATTACCTTAAAACGTCTTATCTGCTAATGTGACTAACACTGTTGAATAATGTGAAGCAGAATACATAAGGGAATTATTTGTTTATGGTATAGTTTTTATTTTTACAGTCAAGAGAAAAAAAGACTAATTTTTTATACAAGACACTAAAGCAGGCTGTCAAGAATTACAGATACGGAGCATTGTTTATTTGAAGACCTGTGAGCAGGAGCTGTCAGACAGAATTGGCAAGCACAGCACACAGCCCGGTCTTTTCAGAGGTTCCTGACACTGAAACACCCTTTTACAGAACAGCTGAAGAAAATCAGAGCAAAATACGACAATGTGGAGACGGTGGGGTTCATTCAATTGCTCTTAGCAGCAATTGCTCTGGAGAGGAACAATCAAGCTCTCCATTACATGGGTCTGCAAAATTGATGCCTGTGGAAACTAGAGGTAGGCTTGCATGAAAACATCAGATCCACTTTGTCCATATTCATGGCCTCTATTTCAGTGAGTTTCAGACTGATTTCCAGATCTTGGCTTCACACGCTAGTGTTGTGTAATGGACCTGAAGATAGACATTAAGTTCTGGCCTGGGAAAAGTTTGGATTTGGATCGTGATATGATTTTAATTTCCTCTTCTGAAAATGCTCCTAATAGTAAAAGGCTTTCATTTTAGCGGTTAGGCTCTGTGATCAGTCAAGACTTTTTCTAGCAGCAGAATTCTTCTATTTTGTCCTAATATTTAGAACCGCTCCCCAAAACTGTTTCAGTATATTTTTTGCAGCGTTTTTGGCAGGGTTTTACCTTTACTGGTAGCCTGCAGAAGGGAATGGATACTCTTAGGTGTTTATATAAGTGTGTTTCTTGTGATAAAACTATGACTGCAAGGGTTTTAAAATGTTTTCCTTCCAAATTAGATTCTATCTTAAATCAGATATATTGCAGTGGTGGTAAAAATATTATTTGGAAAAGAAAACTCCTTCCATGAGTGAGTATTTCAAAGGAGAGCAGAAAGGTTTAGTTTGGCTATGAAGCTGCAGTCTCCTTTGGAAATCCTGGTTACGCTTTCCTGTGCCTCCATTTCCAGCATAGCACATGGCTGGCTACCCTGCACCTCCTGTGATTCACTTCACCCGTAAGACTTGAATCACATACTGTCTTCTCTGTACGATGAAACACGGGAGAAGCAGCCCAACTAAGAAGCCTCCAGAGCGAAGCACTCGGACTTCAAGTCCTTCTTTTGTGCCTTTCTCTGTGGAACACTTTGTTGATAAGTTTTTGCCCAATAATCACATTTTTTTCCTAGAAAATGCCATCTTGGATTTGATTTTTGTCATTGTCATGTTCTACGCAAGGAGGGAGAAAATGCAAACCCTGTAACTTAACTTTACTTTTGACCTTAGAATGCAGACAGGGTCTTCTGTTGCAGAAGACAACTTTGGCAAGGGACTGGATGTCCTAAGTGGCTGGGAGAGTGAGTAGCAACCAGCAAATCATTGATTTTAATACAGTCAACTCATTTGCAGTGCTGGAACCCTTTTATTCTTTTACCAACACACAGAATGTGAAACAGTTATTTGCAAACAGCCATAGTACAGACTAGAAACCAAAATAAACCGGTATGATTTATTTCCCATTTGAAACACAGTCTGATCTTCCATTTCTACTGCTAGCCAGCCAGCAATGAGAAAATCATTTATAAATCCATGTTCCAGGAGTAAGAACAAACACCAGAGTTACTGCTTGGTACTTAAGGCTTATGACAACAGGCATCCCACAGCTCTGTTGTTAAAGGTCTCCAACATTTACAGTATTTGTGAGCTGTCTACTTGAATCTGGTCCTTTCAAAGCCCTGTGAAGAAGGTTATAGTTACAACTGGAGTTGCTTAATTCTCTGGGACTTGGCTTTGGCAAAGAACTACTAATCTTGAAAGAGCAAACAACTCTTTCACTACTGGACTGTTTTCCAGGGGTACTTTGCTTTCTTGGAGGAAAAAAAAAAACAAACCAAGCAAGCAAAACACAGCCCCTTCTCTGCTTGGGAGCTGAAAGCTCTTTATTCATCCAGTCTTTTGTCACTGAGGAGACCTGTGCATGTAGATTACCTTGGGGTGGTGAGGTATGAAAATTCCTTCTGTCAAATGCCCCCCTGTGAAATTATAGAAAGAAATCAATCATGAGAGAAATGCATCAAAAACTTTTGTGCAAAAGAATCAAGAGTGACAGATGGTCTGAGCCTGGAACATATGGATTTTGTCAGACAACAGAAAAAAATATATAAGATCATGTTGTGGAAAAGTACATCTAACCTCTGTGTGTATACTCTTACGAGAGAAAGAAGGCGGCAGAGTGTTTCGAAACTTACCATTTTTTCTTTGACAGTGATTTAGAGAAAAGTGGAGGAGAAAATATTTGGTCTTCAACCTTTCTAACCTCCCAAGAAATGCTGGTGCCAGGAAAAACAGATGGCACTCAGGTCTCTTCTGAAATGATAGTTATTCCATTCTTGCCAGATCTCTGTGGTGTGCAAAATACATGGTATAAGTCACTATCAGAAAACAAGTCATTAATTAATAACATTTCACTGCTCAAGGATCAGGTAGGTGAGAGTGCCAGTCAGGCAGCTGCCTCTAAGAAATCTGCTTGGCAGAGGAGGAGAACGGGCACAATAAGAGATCACTCTCCCTGCCTCCTCTACCTGCAACGTAGGCATCCATCATTACAAGTAATCAAGCCTAAAAGTATTTGTCATCCCTAGGGCATGAAGCTGTTTGAAGTCCAGAGCATAAAGAGAACATCAGTGAAACAACAAAACGATCAGTCAAGTTAAAAAAAAAAAGAAGTGGGAAAACCAGATAGTGGAATAACAGAAGATTTCTAATTAAATCCTTAACTGTAATTAAATTCAGTGTGAAGTGACAAACTGCACTTGCAGAATGATTTTTGCTGTTGATGCATTTACTATATGACTTGCCTGTGTTTTTTCTTTGCGGGTACCATGCTAGTACTCTTTTGGCTAGCTTCAAGCAGGAGTTACCCCCAGGAGCACAAATAACGCCTTAGTTTTACTGCAAGATTTTTAGTGGCTGCAGCTCTATCGATGGTTTGAAATCAGGGCTTTCCAGGGAAACCAAGACATGCCCTTAGCTGAAGCAGAGGCCCAAACACTTATCGTTGTCTTCCCCACTCGCACATTGATGTGTGAAACTTCTAGAATCATGTTTACCGGGCAGGAAGTATTACATTGCATGATGCACGTGTCTGGGCTAAACTTACTGCAATATCCTTTGTGATAGGTAGTTACAAGGACTTGTCTTTGGACGTGCTGTTAGAGAGGCTGACTCTTCTAAATGCCTGTTCCCCTCTTAACTGGTGGTATACAGTGCACCCTTTACCGCATCTGTACCAAACTGGGTGATATGTTCAGTACAAAACCTGTTTCTCTGACAGGGCACGTTATCCGAGGTGGTGCACTTTGTTCCTGGAAGAGTCAGTCACCATTTGCATTTTGCCATCTGTGTTTTCATATCCCTTGTCAGCTCTTTTATATATCCCGTGGTCATTTTGTTTGTGAAGGAGTCTATCCTGTTTAAAGAATTTCAGCAAGGATGTCTCCCAAGATTGTTATTGTGCATGCAAAGCTTAGTTTTGAAAGTGAGTTTCGTGCTGATAAAGAAACTATTTCCGTGCACATCTGCCTTGCGGGCATGGCTGGAGTCCTGCTGGAGAGCTGTGCTGATGGGAGGGGGGCTCAGGAGCCGTGTCCTGGTCAGACAGTTATCCCCCCGCCTCCCAAAACGTGCAGCAGTGGCAGGGTGTAAGCTCTGTTACTTAACGCGTGGGCCTTAGGAACGGAACGGTGAGCTTATTTTGCAGAAACAGAAGAGCCAGGAGGGCAGCAGGTTCTCTGCTGAGCAGGTTCCCCTCCGGCCTCTTCAGCCAGATGCCAACAGCCCAAGTTTCCAGGCTGGGAAACTTCTCACTCGCCAAGGAGAAAAGCTGTTTGTGCCAGGTTTACCTTCACTTCCCGAAACTTCTGAAGAAGTTTTAGTTCACAGAAAGCAAGTTCTTATTCCTCGGTGCCTTTTGTTTTTTCAGTTATTCTGACTTGCTGAGGAGAATTTCTATCCTTCCACTGAGTTCCTTGGGGAGGAACTGGAAGTAGACTGGGAAGCTAAAGATTTCCATGAGATGTTCTACTCCAAAGCTCTTTGAAAATGGTGTGAAAACATGGGGCCTCTGAGGCTGGGTCACAGGAGGTTGGTTCTCTCTAAACTCTTCTTATCAGCCTGGCAAAAACATCCGTGGTAAGATATTCACCGCATATCTGTACAAGGGACAGAAAATATAAAATAAGCCTCCAAAGGGACAGCAGCTGCATAATTTAATTGTTACTTCAAGGGAGATTCATTCAGTTGAAGATATCCAAAAGGTTATTCCATGCCTGTGGAAGAAAGACGACCTTGGGCAGCAGGTTTTCTCAATCCTTGGCTTCCAAACATCAAATAAATCCTTTCTTCTGGGTTGCTGAGAGCAAAGACAGGTCTGCAGTGGTGACATACTGCCCAGGGGAATCTTTCTATGTAATCGTTCTTGTTTCTACAGGAGTAGAAAAAATGACCCACACCTAAACCAGGAGCCCTCTTCTTTTTCTTTGATGTTGTACTCAGCCTAACACAGGCTCCTGTGTGATGTTTTTTTATTATTCTTATTTTTCTTGGTATCGTTGTAAAATGCCATAACTTGTTCAGTTTAATTAGGAACGGTTACTGCCAAAGGTAGTTTTAACCTAATCTTCAAGGAATTTTGATTTTAATTATGCTTTTATTAGTAAATTTCCAATTTGCCGCCAAGCCTATGGTGCACTACTTGTGTTGATAAAAGTTCAATTGTATATATTTTTTAAAATTGTATCTCAACGTTGTCTTAAAAGGTAAAATGGTCCTTTAAATAAGATTATCCTAATTCAGGCTGCATCCCATTTTTCTGCAGGGTAAAGGAGATCTCATGGCTGTTGAACAGCTCTCCAATACTAACCTTTTATGTTACCTAAAGAGAATAGGGGCATATAGGCACAGTACTACAAACATAACGCTATGCCTATGTCTATTAACAGCTCCTTGTGATTTAAAAAGCATCCAGTTGTATCAATAGTAAACCATACGAAAAAAGACTCAGACCATGACCTCCTACCTGCTCCAGTCAGAGATCATCAGCTAAAAAAAACCCTGTATCATATTTTATATGCTTGAAAGTAGCTGAGGTCAGAGAAATACAGAGATTACAGAATACTGTCCCAGAGTAATGCTGGAATTAAAGCATTAAATTAAAGCATTTGGCTATGACCCAAAAGCTTTGGTAGTGTGCAGGTAAACTGAATGATAAAAAAGGCTGCAGTTGCAAGGATGATTGTTTTGGCTGGAGTTAGAAGATGAAACTGGTGCTGCAGACAAGAACCAAGATCAGGGCTGGACAGTGTTAAGAGTGAAGATACCTGAAACTGGCCTGCAACACTCTATTTGTTTGGAAGCAGATAGCGACCCTGGATCAGAAGCGTGGTCAAGATGGTCTCGGGCTATGGTCCTATGACAGTCCTATAGCTGGATAGAGCCATGGTTAGTGATGGTGACTGCAAGTCAGGATTAGGGTGACACCCAGATGTAGAACCAAAATAGGACTGGAAGTAGTTTGGCTACTCAGCCAAGACTGAAATTTGCCCACAGGCTTGATTCAGCCTGGTGCCTTCATAGGGTTTGGATTTGGAGGGATGGGGGCCTGAGCAGCAGTTAGGAAAAAATATACGCTCTCAGGTTTATAATGAGGTTGTCATCAGACAGTCATCACATGTTTGCAGATAAGCTGTGAGCCACCACTAGAGTAAGAACTGGAGACTAGTGCCCCAGAGGGAGAAGACAACTTCTTTCTGCTGTGGTTAGGATTGAAGACACAGGGTGGTTTGGGATAGTAGATCGGCCAAAGCCTCTCTAAAACTGGACTGGAACTGTGGATAGGGGCAGGGCATCTTGATATTTGGCGCAGAAGATGATGAATCTGCTTTGAGTTAGACTTTTGCCCAGTGCTGATGCTGGGTAGTACTATGGTGAGTTTAAGGGATGGGGTCAGCTCTGGCTTGGAGATGGTTGTTGCACTGGAAGTCTCAGACTACAAGCTCGTGGGGGCTGAGATAGGTAGAATGGGGTTAGAAGAATATTTGTTCCATGAGGAAACAATTTTGTGAACGTGCAGAAATTAATTTCGCTCCATTTTATTCAGTGTTACACAGAAATTAAAATGACGGCGAATACTCAAGAAATATAAGCTTGTTATAATGAACAGATGGCAGCTCAGTGAAGATTTGTATGAAGAAGATCACCAGTCCTTTTGTTTACAACACATACATGTCCTGTTTTGTTTTAATTAGATGGTTGTTTTTCCACCCAGGCTATTCACTTAAGAAAACAACAAAAACAAACCCCACCACCACTGCGTTTATGTCAGCAAATCTAATAAGCAATCCGCAAACTGGAACTGTGTAAGCAAATGCTCATGAATACTGAGAACTTTCTGATAGATGTGGTGTCTGCCTGTGCTGTTTGGATCCATCTTGATGTCCCTTGTGAAGTCAAAGGAAACGAGAAACAAAATAATCTTCAATAGCTGTCTGGCCAGGAGCTCAGTGCTTTTCTGAATATTTTTATGTTATGCTTTGTTAAATCCACTTAAGAGTCTTATGTTCATGAGTCTGAAATATATGAGGAGGGGAAAAAACCAAATGCTTTCCCTCTTGTCAAAGGCTATAGGTTTAAGACAGGATTTAACCAGTTTCTAACTCCTTTATTGTCTCATATACTTTACACTGTAAATGGCAACATTTAATTACAGGTAATAAACACAGAAGCCGCTAATGGGATTATCAGCACCAGCTTTCAGTGCCTTGTGCGGTCTGGTAGGAAAGGGAAAGGTGTTAGACGTTAGTGTAGCCTCGGCAGAGGGGCACAGTAGAGGTAGACACAATCAGAGGAGGACCTGGAGGGTGTGGATTTGAAAGGAAGATCTTCTTTGGAACCCCCTTGGTAAGAACCTTCTGCCGCTTCCCGCGGCTGCCGCACCCTCTTGCGGCACCTCCCTCGCCTTGCAGTGAGTTTGGGAGGAAGTCGGGTGAAATCCATAGGTTTCCACAACCTTAAGTTTTCCTTTTTTCATTTTTTTTTCTTTATATAATGTTCATTTCAGAAAAACGGTATCAGTCATCTAGTTAATTTCTAACCTCCCTCAGTGTTTCATACTAAACCCCTGAGCTGTTCCAGCCTAGAAATACCCAAATTATAATAGACCTGCGTCTCAGCTTTCAGCCGTTAATACGCTGCAGTCAGTCAGTATTAAGCAAGGTTTAAGAACCTACTCTTACACAGAAAATCCAAAGCAAACATGACTAGTTACGTTTGACTTACTTAAACCACCATCCTTACTGAAACAAGAATTTGAAGTCACCAGCATTCTTATGATGATAAATTCCTTTTGGTATGTTGTATATCACTTACATTAAAATAATTTAATGTTTCAGAGAAGCACTCAGAGCCTTCAAAGTTTCAGAACTCTTTACTGTCAGCATTACTGTCAGCAGTATATACACGGTACTGTGTGCATACACTGTATTTCATGCTGGGCTGCTGCTTCATTCACTGAACACAAGGGACAGAGCCTGTAAAATTAACAGCTACTCACTCTAATCCGTGGCTCCAGGCCTTGTGTAGGTTGTAATCTAACTCCAAATGCAAAATTATTTGGTTTTTGTCATCTTTCTAGCTGCTTTGCTGTAATTTGTGGTAGTACAAACCCTCACGTTGCTGAGGAAAGGTGTGATGGGTGGAGGGGATGCCGTATTACTCCCTTTTGCAGTTCAGAAACTGAGGCGCAGTATTTTGACATCAATGGCAAAAATATACTCTAATTCAGATGACCAGTGTAGATGGCCTATGGAATGTTTTTTTTCAGAGTACTTAGCATTTCCCAGGGCTGTGGGAATAATTTTAGTCTGCTTCAGTTGCTCTGTTTTTCTGAAATATGTCCTGAGAGATCAAGCTGGGAACACATACAATATAGAATATGTAATCAGAGGCCATCTTTCAAAACTTAGTTTAAGTGATTTACTTGTCATCACACAGTTAATCTGTGTTCCTTCAGCTGCCTTCCTCACAGAAGCAACCTTCCTCCTCCTAAAATCCTCTGCCTCATCCTCTTCATTTTTTCTAACTTCATCGAAAAATCAGCGAAGTCCTCTAGACACTCTAGGCCTTCACTACACAGCCTGAGATCAGTTTTGTAGTTCCTTTACTCGTGTGCTTGAAGACTTGGAGGAAAAGAAAGAGAAGGAATGTCATTACAGATGATACGGTTGTGTGTCCATCATTGCTGGGCTGACAGCCCCAAATCTGTCTTTCCTGTCTTCTAAGGATGTCGGATTGAAGCCTTCTTTGTGTTAGCCTTTTAATAATTCTATGTCTAGCCTCTGTGTGTGTGTAATGTAAATTCTTAGGTTTTTAGGAAAAAAGCAAGACAAAAAAATACTTTGTGCAAAACCAGCTATTTGCTCTATTTTCCCATCCTCAGCTATTCATTTCTCTTCACTCTCCTGTGCCTGGAGTCCACCACTGGAGCATTTCAGTTACTTCACTGAAGGAGACGATTAAGCAGAAACATTAACTTTTAAAAGAAATATTTAGTGCATAAATGGGAGAGAGGGCTAGATGAACAGAACAGGTTTTTTAAACCATTAGATTTAATATATCATTAAATTTGAGAAGTTATCAGCCTGATAGCACTACACTTATATTTTAGTTCATTTCTATTGCATAGGAAGCTTGAATTATATGTCTTGTTCCCTTATTTTGGTTCTTGATCTTACTATCAAATTTACTAAGCAATGTCTTTTTTAATACTGTTATCCTCAATTCAGAAAACAGATGCATTAGTAAATACTCAAGTCTCATTCTGTGCTGCCTAGTGCTGTACTCCGGTGGAAGATACTTGGTTCCTCATAACCACTATGCAAATTCATGGGGTAAAGACCAGATTGCTTTTGCCATTCCTTTCTCAGGGTACTCTGGCTTGCCTCGGCAAACATTTAGGGTTTGTTCTCAGCGATCATGGCCGAGCTCATGCATTTCTGAAATCTTTGAGTTTGGTCAATCACGAGCCATCTGTCTTTGACAGTGATTTAAACTACTCTACATAATGTTTGACCAGCTGTATGTCCACAGCTATAGGGGAAAGTTGTTGCTTTACCTCTATACCCTTTTAACTATCAGGCTGTTCAAGTTATAGGACAGTGCAGGCTCTAAGACATGGTAGACTGGTCAAGCTGAAGACAAGGATTTTCCCATATCCATTTTGTAAACAGATTCCTGCCATAAGATGACTTCAAGATTTGGTCCAAAATATAAGAAATGGATCATTTATAAAGCTTACTTGTGGTCCATGTGTTTCCTAGCCTTTTGGGAAAAAAAGCCCAAGTCACTCCTTATGTTGCAATATCCCTTAAAAATTTCACCAGCTTGTGAAAAAAGGTTTGGTTGTGAGTATCAGTGACATAAAGCTGAATTTGTATGTCAATGACTTTCAGCAGAGCATGGAGGATACACAACTTCCTTCTTCAGGGCAAGTCACCCATAGAGGAACCAACAGAAAGCATTCTTCATCAAAAGAACTATCTTTCATTGCAGCTCAGCCAGTTATGCGTTTCAATCATTCCCTTGGCACTCCCCACAGAGAAAACTTGAAATGACCCTTAAGCTTTCTCCCTTTGGCTCTCAAAGCCTTTTCAGACTGCCAGGCTGCTGTTGTTTTCAGTGTCAAATAGAGAAAACTGGAGCTTTGGTAAAGTTCTCTCTCATTAAAGTACTATTTTTCAGTCGAAGGCATGAACACTTGACCTGCTTTATTCTTTCAGTTTCTGACTTTACTCTCCTGCTTTGGTGAACTTGCATGAAGCCATCCCATGTAGTTTTATAAGAGCAAACCAACCTAGGAGATCTCTGTCAAAAATACCAGTAAATTCTATTAAAAGGTTGCTTAGCTGTATTTCTCCACAACAACTAGCATCATAGGCCAAGCCTGCTGCTGTTCTCAATCAATTTTTTCTCAAAATGTGGAAACTGTGGTTTCTTCTTGCCCATCTGCTTTTGGAGACCCTTATATTCCTGTCTCTCATCCTGTAGCATGACAGCGTTAGGTTTCAGCTAAGACCATTACAAAGCTTCTGCTTGGTTAGCCAAACACAGTAAGTTATTTTACATTTTGTACCCAGGTACTCAGCATGCCTCAAGAAACCCAGTTCAGCCTGACCTTTTAGGTTTCACTGTGGTCTTGCACACCTCCTCTCAAATGACAGGCTAGCAGCTCGGGTTTTACAGGTTGGGGTAGTCGGGGAACTGCTGCAAACCCTTCATCCCTGGCAGCAGCTCAGTTCCTCTGCGGTGGGAGCCTGACCGTTTTATAGCTGCAGCCAGTCACTATGGTCTGGTCTCAGTCCCCCGCCCTGAAGGGGAAGATGACAGCAAACTACAGCTGGTAAAAACTGTCTTGCAACACTCCTGTGATCACTACAGCAGTTGGAGGCTTGAGAAATACTGTCCTAAATGAACCAAATGAGAAAAATGGCATTACATTTGATGACACATCCCTGGTTCCATCTCAGCTGCTTAAAATATCTGGATGAAGCATGAATTAACAGATCAGTAAGATAAAATATTCGGTATTTTTAAAGCTTTCATTAAAAAAAAAAAAAAGATTGTTTTTTTCCAATGTGGCATGACAGCCGTGGGATTAAGTGTGATTTTTGATTCTTTGGCATTTGCATGAAACTGTACTAACAGTTGGCTGGGTTAAGCCGTGTAACTATATTGGTATTGCTAAAGACACCATATTCTGTATGTAGATGAAACCATCTTGTTAGAGAAGTGCTTAACCTGCTACAGCCTATTCTGATTTGGTGAGTTGAAACAAACTGAGGAGGCATTGGATAATGATAAAATAGGTATGGTAAGGCATAAGTTGGTACTGGTGTATGGATGCATGCTTCTATTGGCGTAATAATGCCAGTAAAGTATGAGGGGTGGATCAGGCCTGAAAATATTACTAACTTGAAAGGTGATGTGTTAAAACAGTGTTAAATGATCATTACATTATGAAGTGAAAGTTTAGGGTCTGACAGTATCTTGTGAAATAATACTAGGCAGCGTATCACTCTCATGGCTATGGGGATTTCAACTCTGGGGTTTGTTTACCTTGTTTTTCTGGTGAAGTTTAGAGCCCAACAAATAGTATGAAGAGAGGTTTCTGAATTAATAAAGATTGGATCAGATTCTGAGGAGACAGAGCGGATTAGCTGAAGGGAAAGCACAACTTTTTGTTTTAAACTACACTAACACAAGTTTTTTGACACTTCTGGAAAGAATCAGTCTGCAACAGTGATGGGTAGTATTTTACTACTGTTGTTATCTGGTTGTTGGCACATATCCTTACTTGTGTATCCACTCGCACATGAACAATTTTGCATTCATAGCCTTCTAGATGACATTAAAAGCACATTAATGCATCTTTTTTACCCTGTGAAAAATATAGAATGTCAAAGAAGACCCAAACGATTTATTTTCATAAATGCGCTGTAGAAATGTAACATTATGAAAAGCCTCAATTTTCTCACCAGTCACAAGTAGTAAATAACTTAACTGTGTCACATTATAGCCATTTAACAAATATTCCCAAACCAGCAACAACATTTAGCTCTGTGAAATAGATTTGTTCTGGATATAAACCAAGGAGAGCAGAATACGTATTTCTTGGCCCTTGTGGATATATATGTGATGGAGTCGTGCTAGATGACTTGAATTAAGATGGAGCATGTGTATAACGAGTATCCCCTGGACAGGGATGTTTATATACATTTCCTCTCAACCTCCCCTTTTCCCTCCCTCACAAATGCTGCTTATTATGGCTTTTTTTCCCCCACTGATAAGTGAATTTTAAAGTTATGTTGCAGTTTTCTCAATACCGGATAAATGTGTGTAATATATCTCTCATAAAATGTTACTACGCAGATGGGACTGAGAAAACTTTTTTCAGTTTATGAAGCCATCGTTAGTAATATCTACCACTTATGAATAATAAAAGAAAATGGCCTTTGGCAAATTTTAGAGTTTTGTTTTGCTTTCTGTGGAAATCCTTGAAGAAAACGAAAGCTCAGAAATCAAATGATCAAAGCTTGCGATATAAAATCTCCTCAGATGCAGTCATATACAGCCTCCGTGATTCACATGGGTGATACCTTTTGCACATGCAGCAAATCCTTTTGTTGTCTCTTTTTTTTTTTTTTGCCACCGCTCTTATACCAACAGACAAATCTCAGTCGCAATCAGTTCTCATTCTGTATTTTTAACGAGTAAACAAAGATGAGCTTGGGTACTACTTTCTTTTTATTTGTTTTGATTAATGTACCATATATACTTGTATATCTTTGTGATGGCAAATGAAAGAAGATATTAATAATACATGGAAATAAACAGCTAGTAAACACAATCTGGAATAAAGATTGACCAGAGGAAGAAAAGTAGATGATGAAACTCTACAGTTTCACTTTATTAGGAAATAAATGGTGGTGAAGGGTAATTGTTTCCCTTATAACTGGAGCTGTAAACAAATGGGAAAATCTGGCTGATTCTGGGCTATCAGTGCCTCGAGGAGCTGCCAGGAGGCTGTTCTGAGTGTACAGTGCACTGCCTTCTTCAAAACAGGTATGAAGCTTTGGAGGCAGAGGGGAAAGGGAGCAAGTCCTTGGTCTGCTGTCCCTTACACGCTCCCACTGCTTGGTTTTAAAGAGCTCTCACCTGATCTGTGCAGGGCATGGTGTCTGTAGGAAGGAACTCATGATTTGGAGCTATCTGCCAGGAGTTCAAAGCAGATGAGACTGGGGTAGTGACGGCAAAATGGGAGAAAAGTAACTGGAAGAGCAGCTGAAGTTTGGTGTTTCTCATTTATGAATCCACAGGTGACAAAGAGCTGCCTAGCTCCAAGGGAGTTCCTGAGCCTGCTGAATTGATGGAGTTAAGAGATGTCAGTGGGAGCATTTCTTTAGCATGTGAATCCTGCTACACTTTGCCATGCCTGAGGTGCTGCAATCTGCGTGGCTTGCATGGGACCGTTTCCTATTTTGTGGGAAATTCAGGAGGAAAAAATATAAACCTACTGTGGCTCATCCAGAGGTACCAATGGAAATACCAAAGAGGAACTTGTCACATTCAATGAAAAATTACAACAGGGATATATTGACCAGTGCTATATGATGATTTAGTAAATTAATTCTTTAACTTGGAATGAGTGAAGGCTGAGGAGAAAACATCCTTGGATATTAAACAGTAAGCGTTAATGTTTCAGTAGGAAGGAAAACAAGAAAGTGACTGAGGTTTGCATCATTTTTTGCTGGTAATTCTCAAGAACTGGAAAAGGGTGAAAGGGAATTTTACAAAGAATGCAAAGATGCATTGTTGCCTTAGATGTAAGATAGCCAGGAATTTCCTGAAGACTTTGGAGATTTAAGCAAGTTTGGGATTTGACCCAAAGTCTTCGGTTTCTAAAAGAAAAATGAAATATATGCCTCATTCTGTCTTTGGCAGTGCACAAAGTTGCTTTTGTTCATGTTGTGATTTACAGAGCTAGTCGCTATCAGACATCTGTTGCTGGATGGATTAACAACACACAGTATTTATTTCTCAGCATGGCTGTGCAAACTTCTCAGTAAAAGGAGAGAAAATATCAGTGACTATAAATTGATGCAGTATTTCAAGTAAGGAAAAAAACAAATTCACTAATCATATGATAAATTATTAAAACATTCCTTTCACTTATCATAACAACAAAGGACAAGGGGCAAAATGATAAATATATAATATTTCTAAAAATATATATATTTATGTCTATATTTATATTGACATGTTCTGCTTCTATTTTACCGGGTATTATGATGGAACCTACGATAAAACCAAAGCCATAACTCTGCAGAGCCAAGGATCTCTACCTAATTTTAAGCATATGAGTAATATGACTGACTCAAGTAGCCTTACCTGGAGGTTTAAAATTGTGTTGCAAATTCTTGTCATAGCTGTAGACTTATTTTTTTGCTAATCCACAAGTATATCAAATATCAATTTATCATCTAATTTAATTTAATTAGTAAGAACTGAAAAGAATGGTGTCAATATGTGAGGTAAGATGGGGGAGAAGTTAAAAATATGGCACTCGAGACAGATACCTTAGTGTTCTAGCTGAAAATTCAGGGTGATTTGAAATAGTACAGCATGACACTATTGACTTCTGATTTATGTCCTATTGGGGCTTGTCTGAAATAGACTTTCAGGACCAGGTTTCACTCAGTTTTATCCAAAGAGTAAATAATTCTTTAGATCCTATTAATTGAATGCAAATGAACAAAATAAATACCACAGATTATATGACTTTTGCAAACTTTGGATGCTTACTGCTAAAAGCTATCTTATCATGTAAAGACAATACAATCCACTTGTTTATGTCATTTTTCTTCCTGTAAAAGGAAACATTTGTGCATACTCGTGTGTATATTCCTGGAAAAAATATCCAACATAAATAATACTAAACATACTAATATCTATACAGTGACTGATGATGCAAAAATTCAGACATATATGTATATACATGGATGGGTAGTACAGGCAAACCTCAGCACTTCATTCTGAGCTGGTTAGACGTCACACAGTTCCAGTACCATATACTAATCTAAATGGAGTGAATTAAAACCTTATCAGCCCAGGGACAGTAATGTGCTTATATGAACAAAAGACTTTCACACGAGATCTGAAGAGAGTAGGCATGCTAGGCCACCTGTGTAAATCATCCTTAAAATTTCTAATCATGTATGATATAAAAATGGGGTTAAAACTTCAGTATCAAGATTTTGTAATTGTCACACTCCAGATCTTGAATGACAGTAAATAGCTTCATGGTGGTGGCAGAGTTTCGTTCCTGAAAGGGTAATAGGCATGCTTTTTTTCTCACTTGTACTTGCAGTTTTCCACTAAGTTTTTTAAATCTTGGCTATGAAATTGGCCAAGTACAAAACTCCCTCTTCTTTACTAGCAAAGCTTTGAAAAAAATCACTGCCAGTTACTTAGTGTTTCATAAATAACTTTATATTGAAGATTCAGGACTACAATCTGGTTTGCTATTGTTTAAAATATTTATAAACATCAAGAACAGTATTGCGTTGACCCTTTTTTAACCGTTCACTAGTACACAGGGCATAATCTTGTTTGATGCATAATCTTTCTAAGTCATACTGGTGTCTGGGCATGTTCTTAACTATCGATCCATCAGGAACCCGAGGAGGATTCTACCATCAGCTAAATCAAAGGAGTTAACTGCATTCACAAGAGAGCTAATTGTATTGCTTTATTCTTTCTGTATAGAGAAATATGCAGAGTAGCATGACTTTCTATGTCAGGATTTCTCATGAACCGCCTTCTCTATTCTGATATGAATGATTTGTAGTAACCCAAAATTAATTTCAAGAAGGGCTTCTTACATTGTTTCCAGTCAGTCTTTAATCACCTTTAGGTTTTCCTGTATGCCTTGATATAAATTTTCAGTACTGAGAAGATTTACATACTAAAGGTATGGAGACTCTTGTATAATGAATTCCTGTGTTCTTTAAAACTACTAATCAATGAAGATACATTTTCAAAATTACTTCCCATACATATGTTGTACATACGCTGCTTGCTTCAGAGAGATTCTTGAGATTTATCTGAAACATAATTTTCAGACTTCACTAACGTCAGAAGTTACAGATTGCCTTTAGAGAGTGTTTTTTTACCCTAGTTGCACTGCAGTTGTTCGCTGCACAGCTGTATGTAGAAAATCTTATGTCTTATTTGTGTATAAACATGAGCAGAAGCCACGGTGTATTATACCTGGCTATGATAAATTCTGTTCAGATTGAACAGTGGTGAAAAGAACATAAAATTATTACTTATTTTATTAATTTCTAGTCCAGCTGGTAAGAAACAAATCTTCTTTCTAGAGCCCTCATTATTTTGTTACCACAATAGTATTTTAACAACATTCCTCTGAAACATTAAACCAAAACTGAACATTCTATTGACACATTAGTTTTTAATTTCAGTTCAATCTTAAATTCCAAACCACAGTTTGATTATTTATTTTCGTAAGTCCGTTCCTCTATGTGAGTATTTATGGAATAAATGAATTGCTTTTTATAAGCATGTGTAAAGATGTACACATATGTATGAATATAGAAATATAGACTGAAATAAAAATTAAAATAAGGTAAAGAAAAGCACTGGGAAGAAAATGGAATAACCACAGATTCAGCACTGCAATTACAGGAATGTTAGGATGTATTTCCTACATCCTATGACTATCCAGCCCCGTGTTTAGAGCTGAGATACAATTGCCCCATTGAAAATTCTTCTTCATAAAGAATAATAGGTTTCCTTTCAGGATTTTCTAATACGTTGAGTAATGCTGGCAATATAGTTTGACCAGTAATGCTGATAAAATGTATTTGGAAGCTAAGCTGATTCAACTCCCCTGAAAAAAAAAATGCATTATCTCATTAGAAACAGGGTGTCAAGGAGGGTATAATAAGCATAGCTACCACGTAACATCTGTGCTACGTCAGTGTGGGGTACAGCCCTGGCGGTGGAGAAATACTCATTATGGGAATAGGAGTTACCTCTATGTATTTCTTATCCTCTTACTGAGAAACTATCCTGCATTTCCCGGCAATCCAAAAGTTCTACCAGGAGATATAATATGTAAGTCACATTGTCTGACCATGTATGAAAAGTAGTTTCATATGCCATAAAGGCAGCTGACTTTTAATATGGAAACTTTTCTTTGACCTTGTATGTCAACAGTCTTTGTTTTAATGAAATTCATCGTTATCGTGCCTCATTCTGATGATTCTTACTCAATTGAAAAGGCAATTTTCTTTGATGATGCATATTATTTATTCACTATAGAAAAGAAAGAAAACTATTTTGGGAAGCAGGTAGTTTTCCGAGAAACTGGGCATGAGGGATTTATTCATTCACTTTAGCAAAACAAGTCGACTTTTGAAAGAGAATTAAGGGTAGCTTTACATAATTTTCTCAAAGAAATGGGGCTAAATTTAGAGCTGCTCTCAGGGTACATTATGAAGAATTTCAAATTTCAGAGCCTTTCAAACCCAGGACTTTCATTTTATGATTAAGGGTCTTCAAGATCTACTCCAAACACAATTACATCCTACTTTTGTTTGTCAACCTGCGTCACCGTGTGGACAAGGGTCTTTACAGTACCTATTCTCTACCAGAGAGTAGAGATCAGTGCACCGGTCTTGCCAGTGCATATTGTAGTGAGCTAAAAATTTTTGGAAAAAACATGTTTGTAGGGCGGAACTTACCTGTTGGTCAAAGTGCGAATGTTTTATACAGACACATTTTAACCAAAGTTCCTCTAAACTATGTAGAAGCCTTGCAGGCTTTTGACTCCTCTGCAGTTGGGATTCCAATCTCCTGTGCTATCATGGCCAGCACAGCCAGCCTTTCAAGGTTGCAGTCAGGGAGCCACTGGTACAGCTCCAATTCCTTTTGCAGAGAGCCAGTGGTTTTGCTTTTAATTGGAAGAAAACCAGCACTGCAGTATTACATTGTAGATTACCCAGCTCTAATGAAAGTAGAGTATGCAACAGAATCGCTCTACTGGCATAATAAAAGATATTAACTGAAGAAAATGACCCTGTGGGATATACTAATTCTCACTCACTGTTTCACACTGCCAATTTCTTTTCCTCACTCTTTCCGTATGATTAGATAGCTTCTGCAGCATATGCTGGAGATAACAGAACGATTTTGGACCATTTAAAATCAGTAGGTTTTTAATCTTAGCCTGTGAACAAAAACTTCAATGTGTAAAGCAAGTGAACCTGAACTACACAGAACTGAAATCAGTGTATGCTGCTTTGAAATATATGTCATGATTTCAGGGACTTGAATCCTGCATTCAAGGAGTTGGCAACACTGCAGATCCCATAACCTTTCTTCACCGCTCCTCCCTCTTGTCTCCATACATGTGTACCAATGGCAGTAGCAGTCAAACAAAGCTTTTCTTCCCATCCTGGAAGGCACCTGCCTGTGGAAGAGGAAAGTTTCTGTGTTTTACCCTCTTGCATTACCTCAAAGAAATGGTTACATTCAAACGTGTAATATCAATATTAAAAGATCCAATCTGATCTCACAAGAGCTTCTTGCAGAGGAATAGTCTTCCCTGTGAATACAGGTAGTGGAATTGGGCCCAAAGGAAATGCTGTGATCAAAGTCTTCTTATGTTTTCATAAGCAGTTTAAGTTTTACCACTGCCAAATGCAGGCGAAGACTTTCGTCCAAAATGCTCTCTCCCACAACACACGATTGACAGCTCTGAAGCGCACTATCTGTCACAACAAGCCTAACTCGCAGCTGTTAGATGGATAAGCTGGGACACACATGTGGAAGTAAGTAGGTCAAGTTTCGTTGAGAAAAGTATAGACTATGTATAGTGTAAAAATATATTAGCAGTCAGGTCAGGCCATGAGTTTAAAAGCACAGGAAGTGAGATGGAAGTGGGATGCCGGTAACAGCAACAACAGTTCTTTTTCTATTTGTTGAAACCGCACCACACGTATTACAGGAAAAGGAATTTTATGTGTGGAGAATTTGGTGCAACAGGAGTATTACTGGGAAAAATACTTCTAGAAATACATCAGACGATGTAATGCGGTGGCTAAATTTGGCAGGTTAAACCTGAATGCAATCACTGGCATTCTGAGTATGTCACAAGTTTTACAGAGTTAGGCATAGACTCAGCAAATCTTGGTGGGGTAACTAACTGCCATTATAATTGTTTAAACACCTTGAAAAATCTGTTTGTTATTTCTCTGTGCTGAAGTTGTAATTTAAATGTTTTATTTTTGTCCAGTTTCCTTGGAATTTTGTAGATCCTACTGCTATGGAAAAGGGTATATAGGAGCATGTAGAAAAGCAATCACCATAAAGCACTGGAAAAGAGTGCCTGATTACAGAGATCATCTAGACATTCCTCAGTGCAGATTTGAAGAAAGCTTTATTGAGTTTTCAAATTATTTATTGGTATCATTTTTCATCATTCCAGCTATTTCATATCTAGCTAGCCAAACAGTGGCATTCTTAATTAAAACTATTATTTAAATTCTTCATAAAAAATGTGGCATATGTGGAAATATGCTGGTGCTTCAGCAGTTTGTACTGGAATGTAAAAAATATGGGCATTTCATAATTCCACACTGAACAAAAATTCTGATTTTTAGCTCTAATCTATATTTTCATATTTTAAACCTACTTCTTAAATGTATTTTAAACAATTGTTATTTTTTTCCAGGTAAAACAGTTAAATAGTCAACATTTGAAGTTTTCAGCTTGCTTGTGTTGGATTTGGTGCCATTTCATAGAATCATAGAATGGCTTGGGCTGGAAGGGACCATCAAAGGTCATCAAGTCCAACCCCCCTGCAGTGAGCAGGGACACCTTCAACTAGATCAGGTTGCTCAGAGCCCCGTTCAGGTATTCTCCTTTTGAAAAATTTTCTATTAACTATAAGAACGTACTCAATTCTAGCAGTTGCTGTTATGTCAAGGTTTTAAATGGGTTTAATCGAGATTCATGACAAGGAAGGTGAAAGAAGAACCAAGTCCCAATGTGAATCACTGTAAAAGGATGTAACACACTGAATTCCATAGATGGGAAGCCCTACCCTATCTAACAGACAGTGAAGCATTTTAACAGCACAGATTCTTTCTCCATCTTAGGGTAGAAGAATTCACTCTGGTGGGTTTATTCCTATCTTCGCCCATGACAGAAGACTTTTGATGCTAGGGAGGAAGCACATGTAAGTAATTTAAGCTCCAAACTTGTCAATGGATGAAGTTAGGTTAAATGAATTCAAACCCGTCAGTCTTTAGCCCAGTATTTGCTAGTGTTTATTTCAGCAATAGACTATTGTAACTTGGAGAAAAACCTCAAAGTTTCAGTTTCTACCGAGTCAGTTGTTTACGTCACCCTATTGCAAATACATTTTTTGGCAGAATGCCCATAAAAGCAAGTTTATGTGAATCAGAGATCTCACTGCCTTGATCTGAGTGCTTTTTCTTTACTCGATATGAGAAGAAGCATATGCAGCAGGGGATGAAATCTGAAGACTACGTAATATCACATTGTAGAAATGTTACCCATCACGGTATCACAAGTCTACATGGAAGGTGTTAAATGTATTGCTTCAGCTATGTCACTGGTGAAATACGTTTCGTAGTTAACACTATAAGCATGTAACTGAATCATGAAGGCCCTATAAAGTGGCTCTTAGAGAAAGATTAAAGCTCTTAGGCAGGAAATTGTGTTTTGTTGAATAATAAATTAGTCTGTTATTTCAAACTTTGCATTGCTCCTGCTGGTCCTGCCTCCATGCACAAAGACAGTGGAACCAAATCCTACCAACATGAGTAGGAGGCTGCTCTTACTCCCTTGATTGCAAGGGGTTTACTCCTAATCTACATCATGACACATGGGAAGGAATCCAATTCCACAAATGCACCTTTCTAGCAGTCCTTTCATCGGTTAAATCTGACCTTTAGCTTCAGTTTTTCCACAATCTAATATCTCTGTGTTGAATGACAGGTTTATGATTAGGGGACAACAGAAATGTTCAGGAAAATATAAGAGTTGGCTCTAACCTTTGGTATTCTGGTACCAAGAGGTTTTGAGACCTTCAGACATTCTGTGACCCAGTTTAGAGGAAAAGTCCTATCTAAAGTTCTTAATAAAGTTTGAATAAGCATTGAGTTAGAAAAAATTCTTCAAAATGTCTGGACCCTGGGAAATCTTCCCACCCCTCATTGTAATTCAGTAGTTCCTTCACTGTCAAACGTGTGATAAATGCCAAAGCAGCAAAAGCACGTTCTGCTCAGTATGAAGTTAAAGGCATGTTTGCCTTTAGACCTGTGAATTTAATATACAAGTTTCTAAGTCAGCCCTATTCTTTCTGCCTTAATATCATTGGTCTGAGTGAAAAATTAAAAGGTTTTTTTTTTCATTTTTCCCCCCATACACTATTAGCTTGTCTGCTGGGAACAAAGGCACAGCTTCTATGTGAAGGGAAAAAAATATCTTCTTTTGCTACCCTAAAGTGTGTTTTTTTTAATAACAGTATTGAAAGTTCAATGTCAGTAGCACTTACTCTCAAGATGATCAAGAATTCAAACAATTCATTGCACCCATTTGCATATGTAACTGCCAAAATGTCATTTCATCTGTCCCAACAAAGGAAATAAAAGATTTGAACATTAATTTGTATTTTTTTGAAAATGAAGAGTCTTCTGTGGTGCTTCCCTTAATGGACAGAATATGAAGAACTGAAGTTTTGCAGTCTTTTATTCATCTTTTAACTTTTTTTTTTAAATCAAAGAAGATTGTGAAAATAAAATGAGAACATCAGAGGCTGATCTCCAGATACTTAAATTTTTCTTATCCCTCATTCACCTTGTTAGAGGCAGTGAGAATTAAAGAGAAAGACACAGATTCTCTTGGTGTGAATGCTGTTTCTGAAGGAAGAATACCCCTTTCCTGCAGCTATTTTTCTGGGCATTTATCATCCTGGAGTAGAACCTCTGGTCAAAGGGGGAGAGCCCTCCCAAAATATTCAGGAACAAAAGGTTACAGAAGAACCAAATTCAAATACAGGCTCTGTTACAAGTGGAAGGGATTTGACCTTCAGTATTCCACGTCTGAGGTAGGAAAAGCATCAGGCTTTCAGAATCCTCTGTGCATCTAGGCTAAGAGAAAAAAAAAACCCAAAACTAACCAAAACACAGGCTTTGCTGATGTAGGCCTCTATTCCTTTTCTGTCTCTTTCCCCCCATATTTTAAAAACATTTGCAAAAGAACTCATTCCGCTGGAAATTGGGGTACACTTCAAAGCTGCCAACACTTTACAACTACAACCAATTCTGTAACACTTCCTTACCTTGGAACGTAGAGACACATAGTTTGAGAAACTCTGGAAAAAATGCTTCTCTGCTATTTTGAGTTTGAAAAATCTCACAAAAGCAGCCTCCTAAGGAGATGTTATATGGTCCTTGCATTTAGTATTGATCAGTCATTGTCAGCATTGCCTGTATCACCCCGGAGTGTGGCCCCAGTTAAACAACTTGCATCAAACAGGGCTGGGAAGCCTCAAACAAGGTGTTCCCTCTGGAAGTTAAGAATAACGACTGACTTCTAAGTACTTGCAGCAATTAAATATTTAGTTGAGTTCTTGACTGGCCCAAGCCACAGTAGTTGTGAGTTATTAACCCTGGTGATCAACTCCTTTCCCTTTTTTTGTCCTTGTTTGCTCTCTAATTTGCCAGGGGAAGCTCTTTTCACCTTGAATTGTGGTGATGTGGTTGTTGGCAGCTATTATCTCTGCCTGGATTTCACCCTTGAAACTTTCCGTGATTAGAGAAGTTATGTGTTACGTAATGGTTTGTACAGTGTTTTGGAGATAAGAATGAGATTAAGTTGCTAACTACCCACCAGATTAATAACCTGAGCTCTTGGAAAAAAAGATATTCTACAAAATGCCAGCTGATTTGCAGGTAATCTTGTTTCCATCCTCTGTTTAAAAGTATTTAGGAAATTTATTGGTTAAAATTGAGAGCCAAGGTAACTCCTCTACTTTACGTGCAAAGAATATTCTTATTGTTTCTTGACATATTTTGCAAAGATTTAGGGGAAAAAAAAAGTTATTTTAGTGTTGAGTCCTTTTAGGGGCCTGAATGTATTTTGGGTTGCACTAGTCTGTGTCACATACATCCTGACATGTGGTGATGTTTTGACCAAGGGTGATTACTAGATCTGTCCTTGGGAAGCTGCTGCTGCAGAGGTTTGCCCCAGGGAGAGCTGTGAGCCCTGACCCTGCCTCATCAGTCCATCCCTTAGTCTTCCCGCTGGGATTCCTTTTCTTTTTCCCTTCCAGAAAAGTCTTCTTGCCTGTCTGAGCTGTCTCCCTAGAAGCTTAACCTAGCTGCAGACCAAAATCCATTCAGATACTCAATAATACAGCGTGGACCATTTAGCAAACAGGCACACACTTGAACATACGCTTAGATGAGCCTGAAAACCTGATTTTGCTGTATTTTTTTCCTCTGTCCCAATAGTTAGAGTGTAAAAGCCTAAGAAGAGTGATCAGATGAAGAAGAGGATGCTGGAAGTGAAAAGCTCAATAGAAAAAGAAATGCAAGTTGTTAGAGGAAGGGAAAGGGCTGATACCAATTTCCCCCAAAGGTCTCACCTTTGGCACTGCCGTGTCTCCGCGGGCCGTTTGTTGGGGTAAGCTGACTGATAAAAGCAGACACATGCTGTGCTGTTGCTGAAGGAAAAGCAAGGAACGGGAGAGGTTTGTCTCCTCCGATTACCTGAGAAACTGTATCAAGTAATGTTCATTTTCAGAGCAGGCTGCTAGACACAAGTTTAGAAATAATCCACAGAGAGGTTAAGCATCCTGACTGCAGGTGACGGGCATTTTCCTTTCCTGGTCTTCTGACGTTTCTGTTCTTTTCCACAAAGCAGAACAGTTTCAACAACGGAAGAGCGAGATTACTACTAACAGCACTTCCATATACCTGTTAAATTGTTTATTAGGATGTGCTCTGGGAAGGAGGTATTTGAATCTTCTTAGGCAAATAAACTTTTGTAAATACTGAGGAGCTCTGTAAATGGGAGACATAAACTTGGCTGTTGTTTAAATGGAAACAGCCACTTTCTTCTATACTTGTGTGCTCAGAAATGCCTGGTCCATGCTAGAAAACCTTCAGGCTGCAGCAGGGGTAGGGGAGGGCCAGGCCTCCCCCTCTCAGCACCCACTGATTAAAACCTCCCAGCTCCCCACGTTAATAAAGGAGGTTCTCACAAAACATCCGCACCCCTGGCCTGGCCTGCTGCTGGACGGTGTCACTGGGTGGGTATCGGCCCTTTCAGTCCTCCTTCAGGCGCCTAAAATGGTTCTATTTTAGGCATTTTTCTCTAGGTTTTGAGAAAACTTGAGGTCATTTGGGATGTGCTGGGGCAGAGGGCTGAGGGATGGCGGCAGCCACTGGGCCCCGCCCAGGCGTCGGGGCAAGCCCTCGCCTGCAGGCCTCGTTGTTTTGCTGCCGAGGGAGCCCTTGCTGTTTCCCTTCCGCCAAGGATGTGCGATCTGCCATTTGTTTGCCGTGGCTGCGTGCGATGGAAAGGCAGGCAGCAGGAGCCAGAGGGGACTGGGCTGTTTGCGTAAGGCGCCCTGGCGACTCGCTGCTGACTGGTGTTTGCACACGCGTGTGTTTTGGGTTACTCCACGCGGCATCAAAGCGAAATCACTCCTCGCCCGGGCAGCCCTGGCCTGTCTTTCTCTTCAAAAACTTCGGCAGTGAGCTCCCAGATAGAAATGCAGGGACAGGAGGGGTTGCATGCAATCCAGGAAAAAATAAGCACCCCTTTCTGCTGTAACCAGCCATCCCACTAACCCAGCTCTGCCTGAGCAGCACTGCACGCGGAGCCGGTTCTCATAGTTTTTACCAGTACCCTGCAGCTCAGCCCTCTGTATTATCTTCTGTCTTCCCAGCTCTCACCTGCAGCTCAAGGCATATGCCTGAGCGGTAGCCCCAGACTTCAATAACAAACAAAAAAGGAGCTAGTTTTATTTTAGATTCAGGAAGAGAGAAAAAACCAAACTTCCCACAGCTTGTTCTCTTGCAGACAAAAACTTCCTTAAGTGATGTGGAAACTTGAGACAGGTAGGGTTCTTGAACCTTCATTTTTCCTTTGGCCTCAAAAGATAATGATGGTAGTAGGAAGGCACCTAACAGTGTAATTGCACAAAGATGTGTTTTATAGCCATTCGCAACAGCAGGTTGAGATCTCTGTGGGGAAAGGGAGGATTAACAACTCCCTGGGAGGAGACCCCTGCTTTATCCCACAGAGTTAGTACAGCTGTCAATTAAGGGCAAAAAAGAAGTTCAACCCTATTGAAAGTTAGGAAAGAGGGTGGATGGTGGGATCTGGTTTCTTAAGTACTTGATTGTTTTCATTTGCAGCTTGAGGTGTGCCTGAAAGGGAGATGGTTTTGGTTCTCCTGCTGAGAAGAGGAGTGTTGATGGGTGAGTAGCTTGTCTGGGTTTTTGTTTGACCTTTGGGGAGCTGTTTTAAGACTTTCAGTTTTGGATTAGGAGACCTGCTTGTTGTTAAATTGGAGGCTGTATGATGTTTTGTATTCCTGCCTGCTTTTCATGTGCTACTCTCAAAGTGACTGGGTAACAATTCTGATTCCCCTGAGGTTAAAAACGATAACACTCTCTTTTATAAGGTAATGAGAGAAAATGTAGCCACAGGAAGTAGCATCCTGGTTATTTTCTTTTGGGATTAATGACCCTGATGGCAGTAACTGGAAAGGCAAGGCAGGCAGGAATTAGAATTGTATAAGTAATGAAGCTTTGGGTTACCTTTACCTCTGAACACATGCCTTCCCTGGCACTGCCTTCTTGCATATCATTCCTAATATTTTCACTATATGCTCAAAGTTTAGTCAGTAGCATATTCACAAACACAAAATGGAGATTATGTAGTTTCTGCCTTGTACCCTCTGCATGTTTAAGCAAATTGGAGTAAGTTGCTCTTTATCTCTGGCTTCCGTGACTAGTTGATACTACCTGACCCAAGCGTAAAAGACTATGGGAAGCATCTACTGAAAAAATGGGACGCTTGCTAAAGAGTATTCACTTTGAATCACAACAGCCTGAAAATAATTTTGTGTATGTGTTTCTCTTGGATGTACGTTTCTATGGACCTGAAGGGGTGCTGGAAATCTTGAAGCTATGAGTTGTTTGTATTCAGCGGCCACTTGCTCTCTGCCTTGCTCTGCTCATTGTAAGAAAGGGAGCTATGGTACTTTAAGTTTGTTGATTTTGCTATGAAAACTTGCACCATTCCTTCCTGACATTATGTTGTTTCTTTCCCTGTGCTGTCTGGGCATAAGTAGTATTGTGAAGCAGAAATCATTAAAAGGGATTTTACCCTTGTATCTAGGAGAGCTCAGAGGCTCTTCTGATCTTGTAATGAAATGATGATCCAAAAAGACAGGTCCCTGTTGCTCTGAAAGGGTGAGCTCGTTTGAAGCCTCTGGTGAGTAAAAGGGTTGCCAATACAGCTGAGCCCATAGCAGTTCACCCAGGGCATTCAGCTAGATGGTGTCGGTCACGGAGGACGGGTCATCTCTGAGGATGTCAGAAGCTGCCCCAACGTGGGGTTTGCACACAAGGACTGAGCAGCCTTGCTGCCTCCTAGAGTAAGCTGCTCTCTGTTCACACCAAACTAGGTCTAGATTTGCTCAAAACTCTGTGAAAAACCCTTTTTATGCCACTAAATCAAGTTTCAATTTGCAAAGAAACCTGATGACAGCTAAATTTTATCTTGTTCTATATTTGATTTCATCTTAACTTCAAGATTCTGGTCGCTACACTATTCATTTTTGAAAGAACCATCAAATACCTCTTGCAAATAATTCAACAGAGCATATCCACATGTGAAAAGATCTCAGTAGACATATTTAACCTTGTGAATCAGTTTCATTTCCTACATGTTTAGTGCTTTATGAAAATTCATGTTTTTATCTGCATCTTGCAAATTCTTCATTGTATTGAGGTTTTTCATTGAAAAAAGTTCAAAAAACTTGACTGATATTCTAATGAGTTCCCCTCCTGAATGCTGATCAGCTCAGCATTAATGGGCAGACATTCTTTGTAGCTGCTGTTTAACTTGAATGCTGTCAAAATAATAGTGGTTGCTACTCATGCACCTCCAATTTACTCTCGTTAATGGTGCTTTAGTTGTTTCTGAAGTCATCCTTCAAAGATGATTTTAAGTGACATCTGTGTAGGCCTAAAGACCTGAATTGCCTTCTAAATCATATCCACTCGTGCCCAGGGATTTAATTAAAATATTTTTAAATACAGAAAGAGGAAAAAAGCTTTGGAAGACTTGGAAATAAGATTTCCCCCCACCCCCATTCAGCAGCCATGCTCGGAGAGACAGGAGACTGTTCATAAATATGCTGTAATTGCCTTAATGAAGTACATAATCACATGGTATAGGAAAAATAGGATGGAGGTGATGTTTAATGGGATGAAAGAGTCTCTGCTAGTTCTAATTACAAGCTACAATTTCAGGGCTCTCATATCTTTCTTGAAACTTCTAAATTTTGGATGTAGGACAGACATTTTATACTTCTGGGTTTTTACTTTTTAATAAAGCACAGAAGCATCTTAGCAGGGTTTGCCCCATTTAAACAATATAAAACCCATTGCCAAAGCAGATTATTTAGATTTAGAGCTAAGGAAAAATAATCATAGACATGGTTAGGAATTCAAAGTAGCTCAGGCTTGTACTGTCCCTCTAAATTCAGGTAAAGCATTGACCAGAGTGGGGTTCTTTGCAGGCTATTTAAAAAGAAAACAAAAGGAGTCAAGATGCAGGACTGGGCTCTTAGTTAATACCTACACCTTTAACGCTGTAAGGGTAGCAAACTACTGAATTCATGTGACTGTATAAACTATGTTCTTCTAGTGATAAAGCTCAGACTGAATCCTTTCTCCTGCTCTTGTCCTGAATTGCTGAGAATTTGCATGATTAAGGGGGGAAAAGTTCTTAAGCTATTGTTGCTAGGGAAACTGCCACCTCCGTATTGGCCCGGTGAGAACAACTGTCTCTCTTTGTATCTAAGCAAAGGAAATCTGGGAGCAACTCTTAGTAGTGGCAAGGTTGCATGTATTATGAGAATCCTGTGGGATTAACGACAGTGCTTGCTTGAAGAGAGTTTGTCTGCTGCAGTAAGTTAGGGTGGAAGGGTGCATTTTGCTAGTAGTGGTCCAAGCAGGCTTTTGTGTCTTTCTAATTATTCTTTTTAAACTCATGGACACTGTAGATAAGTGTTCACCTGTAAATATGTCTTTTTTTCCCCTTTCCTTTTTTCCTTTTTTTTTTTCCTTTTTTTTTTTTTTGAATAATGGTATGTAGTATAAGCCAGCCCAAAGAGAAATATGGTGCTTTCCTGCTTATTTTATAGCTCCTGTCGCATTGGTTTGGAAATACGTTAGGATTTCAGTTGTAATGTCCACCTTGTATTCACCTCTGATCTTTTCTCTTGAAAACCTGTCATTTGTTCTGACCCAGTGTATCAACTACTCTACTTGGAGGAAGTTACATGTTTTTATTTAGTGACTCTGGCCAGAGTAAATTTAGTACCATCTGCTATGATAGAAGTCATATGATTGTTTAATCTCTAGTTTATTCTTTCCTTCCTCCCACTGTAAGTGTGGCTTTTAACAAGTTAATACTCAGCAGCTTTGGATTCCTAATGATGTAGGTCTCTCTAATGTAATAATAATGATGTGATATCTATTTCAGTCATGCCCTCTGTGTTTTATATGGTTGGAGTGTCAGCTGTAGAGCTCAGTTTTGTGTTTTGGCCCTGATCTAGCGTGTTGCTTTTTTGTTTGAAGTCGGTGATGATTCCCAGGTATCTACCATACATACATTCAGCTGCTCTGATAATGCAACTTTTATTCTGGGAATTATTCTGGAGTAGCTAAACTACCCAATTATGTACAAACTGCAAATCTGGCATAAAAATTAGGTGGACAATTGCTTCCTGTAGTCTCCATGAAGACTGCTGTTCAATTTTAGAAATATGCAGACTGTACTAGGTTGCTCAGTGAGGCTGTGCAGGTAACACTGAGAGCAAAAGCTAACATGCTGTGTCTGATGACAGCATGCAAGTAGAGGAACAGCTCAAACGGTTTGTTCGTCATCAGTCTATACAGGAGACTTCCCTTGGTGATGTTTTTATTGATCAATAAGGCCCATAAAATGTAATTCTTCTTATTAGCAGACTTGTTAAATACACTTGATTCTAAGTCTTTTACCCTAATAGCTGTAAGATATATTCATAAGGAGATCTGTAAGCAAAGAAGGAATGCTGAACTGGAGATTTGGGTTGTAATAAATGACTGGGATATTTTGTGTTGGTGGCAATTATATTGAGCATCAGTCTTATTTATTTGAATATACTGGTCCAAAAAGTCACTGCCAGGGCTATTCTTCCTCATGCCACTGCCTTTCCCCACAGCTAGCCTTTGGCAAAAACCATCCAGTGTAACTGTAACTTGTGTTATTGGTTCTGAAAGACTTGAATTTGGATTGTGCTACTGCCCAGTTAGAAATACTAGCAGTTTGTCTTGTCAGACTTCTGTTATTGCTCTGGAAATCCTTCAGATGAGGCTGTGGGACAGAGCTCGGAGAAAAGCTGTAGGAGCCAGCCATCCTGAGAACATCCAGGTGAACATCTGAGCTATGGTGGCTGCTGTGATGTGACAAAAATGGCCTTGTGGGGAGCCGATCGTATTATTTCTATATCTGCGTAAGAACAGAGTAGGGGGTAGAAGCAGGAAAAAGGGCCAGAGCAAAGTGGCATGAACCGAACCTTTTGTGTGGCATTAAGGACCCAAAGTGCTTCTGTATAGTCACACAAGCACAATCATTAAAAAGTGCAGGCAAAAACTGAAAGGAAAAAGCTGAAGTGATGAATCAGTTGAAGCCTATGTTCTGCCTCAGACGTTACATTTGCCTTGCTGTGCTCCATGGCTGGCAAATAATGGGTATGTCTTCACTATGTTTTCAGAAGGGAAAAGGGAAGATACATTTCAGGGAAAGATACATTTGAGGTAAGCAGGAAATTTTTTTCCATATTTACATGTCAATTCTGCAAGTTTATTAGTATTTATCCTTCATCCTAGGAGAAAGTAATGTTTTCCCTGGAAACTTCTGAAAATGTTAATATTGTGTATTGAACTGGATCCACTGCGGAGGGTGCCCATTTCCTCTGAGGAAGACTTGTCTGCACTGGCATCCCATTTCATGTTCTTTCTGCAACAGAGAGAGGAATTGGTTTAAAACTCTAGTGAACATAGACATGACAGTTGAACTGTCTTAGCTTGAAGTTCTTAACATTGTAGGTGTTTCTTTGCAAAACTCCGTATAATGTTGGCTAATTTTGTTTCCTACCCCTTTATTTGTTTGTTTTTGAGGTTGAAGCACTTTTCATCACGTTCTTCCTGGTTACAGTAAATTTAATGGATAGATCACAATTAGGAACAGCTAGACAAAGTCTAAGCAAAGATTGTCAGGAAGCTTATGGAAAAACTTCAACCTTGTTGTGTAAATTTAAAAAAAAACATCACCACCAACGAACCAACCCAAATCAACCAAAAAAGTCCACAACCCCTAAACCTTTCCTTCAACCTGTCTTTCCTTAAGGAGACACCTTGCATAACCCTCGCTGTGTCATAGCATCCACTAGTGGTTGTAGTGTGTAAAAAAAAATTTATTTTCTCATCTATTTGAAAAAGAAGTGTGAAGGAAAGAGGCAAACCATTTTTCTTTGTAGTCTCATCACATTTCCAAGATGATATCTGCTTCCCCCCCCCCCCTCCGCAATGGTCTTATGTAGTAAAACTTTCATGATTATGTTTTTCAGGCACTAACTATTGGTTTAACAGAAGTCCTCACAGGGTATTATATTCCTGAAATATATATTTTTACCCATATCTATATAACAACATTAATTTTTAAAAAGTTTGGATGTTCATCTTATCAGAAACCTGCTTGAAATAAAATAAAAAGAATAAAAGATTCAAGCTTAAGATACAGAACACTTTTTGTAGAATATGGCACAAAGAAGGATATTAATGTTTGAAGTGATTTTAGCTTTCGTGCACGCTTTGTGTGTCTTTAGCATTCTCTACTCTCTCTAATCTCCACTGTATCACTCAGTTCTTTTAATCTTAATTCTTTGTGCTGCACTTTGAGCATCAAAAAGCACATTCGATACCCAAAAAAACCCTTCACTCTCAGACGTTTGCTCTTCAACGGAACAGTTTTGATACACGGATGGAGAACAAGAATAAAGAAGTGCAAACAGTGTAAGGAAAGTCAAGAGTGAAGAGAGAAGAAAGGGGCTCTAATGAGAAAGACGGTGAAGGTACAGTGACTGCATTGTAAGAAAAAGATAAAAGTCCATGTAATGCTGAAATAACACTGTGTTTGTTATTCTAAGAAACTCATGCAGCATCTAATGGCAAGCAGTGGTCCTGGAACTCTCCTAGGCCCACCCAGAGGATTTACATTCTCTCTCAACTCACACCTAAGGAAGCAAAAGATTTGCTCAGGCTTGAGTAAAACTATGAGAAATGTGAACATTGCCTTCTGGGATCTGATGTGAGGCCAAGTAAAACTCTGCATCTAAACTTCACTGCAGCCCTGGTCCTTGTCAGAACTCTGCTCTGGAATGGTGGCCAGTGACTTAAGTCACCTTTGAGTTCCCTTGATCTAACTTAAATTTGAGCAGTTTTATAGCCTTTGTCATATGTACAACTCCCTGTAACCAAGAAAATCTCTCAGCATTAGGGGAGCAGCTAGTCTTTGTCTGAATACCTTCCCTTGTAGTTTCTGAGGTAGACTCATGCTGCTGTGCCTTAAAGATTTTTTTCCTTAAAATAACGTCTTAAACCAGCTTTGTCATCTTTGAGACTGTTAGCATTTCGATAACTGTACACAGCGCAGCTGTGAGAAGGTGTCTGACTGCAAGCCCTGCGTGAGATGTGAGGCTGAGTCACATACCTCCAGACCAGGATAATGGCTGTGTGAGTCTTGCCTCGCAATCCAGTGTTCAAACATAAGCACTTCTTTTGCTAATTTACTGAAACACAGTGGGTAGACTCTTTCAGCATTTCTACCTTTAAGAGACAAGACATCTCTCTTGCAAATAATCTTTTATAAAAGATGGACCATGAAATTAAGAGCTTAGGAAACCTTTAGGAACCTAATTATGGTCCACAGAAAAGGTGTATCATCCAGATTATAAAGCTGATCATGCTAGCGCCACAAGAAGAAAATATGAATTAACTGAGAGAATTATAGTTTTTAATTGTACTTTTTATCACCCGGAAGAGTCATTAAAGAAGCCTTACAAAAGTCATAAAACCTGTAAAAACCATTCTGGGTGATTTTACTTTTTAAAATTGAAAAAGGGAGCAAGACATGGGGAAGAAAAGCTAGTGAAGCTATATTTTTGTCTGAGCTTGCTATCTGCAGGTGAATGTTTTACTGGGTTCACTTCACTTTTAATTCTTAATCTGTATTCAAGCCTAAGTGTAATAGCAAGGGGAAAAGAGGGACCAATGGAAGAGATGTCTTCTGAAAAAATGCCACTAGGTGTGGTGGTTTCTTTTGTTTTTTCCCCCTCACCTGGAGTGAGCATTTGTCCATAAACTGAAGGAGCTTCTAAACCTTTGCATTAAATTTGATGCCAGATTTTTCCTTGCCAGGAAAAATAATGATTCTAGGAAGGTATTGTAATAACACACACACACATACATTAGAGAAATAGCACAGAAAGCAAAAAGAGCAGAAGAGCTTTTGCTCCTCCAGGAACAAAGAATGAACCTAAATTAAGAAGCTACTAAAAAAAGGGGTAGTCAGTTGAATCTCCAAGTCAGGGTGTTCCCTTGAGAGGAATTTCTTGGAGCGGGAAGGTTAGAACACCAGATGCAGAACGCAATTGAGTCACAGCAGGAGAGACAAACATTACTTCAGAAGGTGTTTGATCATGGTGGCTGCTTGTCTAGCATAAAATGCTGAGTGCCTGCAACTCCTGGTGATTTCAGTGGCAGCTGAAGGTACTTGGTGAGGCTTTCTGAAAAAGCTAAGCATCATTTAAGGTGAGCAGCATGCTTTTAATAATAGGCTTTGGATTAGACTGAAAGCGTTAGGTGAGATGCTGAGACTCTTTACTTTGAAAAGGTCATATATGGAGTTGAGTGCTTTTTAACGTGACAGTTGGTGGTATGTGCATGTTTGAACACCTTAATGTCAGGCCCTAAAAGTTAACACTACTTGCTTTTCCCAAGTGTAGCAAATAGATTGTCCTTGATTGTGTATCATCCTTCTGTTATATATATCAAGGCTGTAAGTTTTGTAATGAAATTATGCCCAATGAATATCCTCAGAGGTTTGAGTACAGTAAGGTAGGAACATTATACAGAATGAAATTACTCTGTAAATTCAGCCAGGAGTTGCTGCTTTTCTAAACACTCTGCTGTAAAATGCAAGAGTTTTGTAGATGAGAATTCAATTAGCCAGGGCCTTTCAAAATGTATGAAGGCTTGAAGTCAACCCAGATCTAAGTTCTCAGACTTCATGCATTTTTAGTTAGCTCTACTAACAGTGGCTGGCAATGGTGAGAATTGGGGGGTGGGGTGGGGTGTGGAATTTTATATTTTTAACTGTAACGGTAATGACTTTGTGCAAGTATCTCTTGCAGTGTGCATAAATTTTACAAAATTATCTAGCAAAATGTAAGCAGGTAAATATTCTAATTCAGAAAGTCAAGAAAAACTGTGGTTCTACCATTTATGTTGATTCTTCAAGGGAAATATCAGCTTGATTATTAATCCACTGGAAACTCTAGGTGTTTTCAGATATTAACAAAGCTTTCTGAGAAACAGGGTACTGTTTATATGTTAATAAAAGCAAAGACTAAGTGAAAATTCCTTTAATTTTTTTACCTGCTGATCATCAAATTATGACACTTCAGGAAAGATTATGCTGCTGAAACCTTCAACCTTTCTATGAACAGGAATGATCAAGCTGTTTTCTAGCTTCTAACACTCTCCATTGCTTCACATTTATGCTTTTGTTCACAGAACAAAAAGAAAATTGCAAGTTGATTCATAAAGGGCTGGATTTTCTGTCCATGAGCGGTCTTGTTTTAATTGACTGCAGTGGGATTCCTCTTAGTACCAGAGAAGGCTTTGCGTGTGCAAAGGAAACAATTCAGGAAGGGAGAAGGTTATTCTCTGCATATTTCACTATATATTGTGTTGCAGTACTTTCCTCTCAACAGCTGGTAAAAAATACTTTAGGAAGAGATATTTTAAATGAGTATCCATTGGTACCTCTTTAGCATGATAACTCTAGTGGAGGTAAATGTAAAGATGCTTAGGGGAGTATGGATTCGGCCTTTCCCTTGCTGTATGAGCTTCCAGAAGATAATGTCCAGCATTAAAATTGATGAGAAATGAAAAGAGAGAGTACTTCGATTCTAATTTACACCAGTATTTGAATAATATCCGTGGTATGCTAGGTAGTGTTTTTACATTTTTATTTATAGTGATACAGAGAGATCCCACAGGATTTTCTGGAAATATTCTTGAATGTTGATTCTTTATAACTAATACTAGCTGTTTATAGATGGTCCCAAATGTACCTTATACTCATTTTTTGGATATTGCTTTTACTACACAGAAAGTCCTCCTTCCCCTCTATGTTCAGGATTCCAGTGTGTCTGAAAGCTAGCTGGCAGCAAATGGTAGTAAAAGTTTGTTCTTTCTGTAAAGAAAAGGAAAAGGGCCGTGTATTTCAAAGGAAGCTTCCCTACTTCTCAGTCTGGGAATATGTAAAAAGCTATTTGAAACTATAGCTCAAGACAATGAGTAGCATGATTTCACTCTACATGCAATCCATCCTGAGTGTCAGAATGTGGACTTACGATGTATTTTCATTGTGGGCTCTCAAATATGCAAAATAACCATGTTATGGAGCAAAAATAATGATGAAGCAGCTGAAATTAATTTACTGGCATGTAAAACCACCTTAGCTGTCTAAGCCGGCTATAGTGAAATGGTTGCCATTGTTTTATATACCTGTATACATCCACCTATAGGATAACCAGATCTGAGTTTTAGAAAATAATTTTCAAATTAGACAAGTAGCTGGCAAACTCCAATCCAGAGTATAAATTAAGCATATGTTAAAAGTTGAACATACTAAGGGTAGATCAAGAAGTAATTCTTACCTATGATCTACAAGATGCTAATAAACTCCTTTTTTTCCCTAGTATCCATAGGCCCCTCAAAACAGATACCCAAGATACTTTGTGGCTCCAAGTATATCTAGTTGGTGAAGTACTTAGGAGGAGTTGCCAAAACTTGGCCTTTGGGGCTGGTTGTAACTAAACAGCACTTTTGTATGTTGCTAACAAAAGAATCTTTCTCATTCTGCTGTTGAATATAAAAGGTATTATGTTGCAGATGAATTGTATCTAACACAGTCAGTGTAGTCTCGGTGAATAAAATTAAATAAATTTATTGTGAACCTGAAGCTATCAGGTAAGTGGGTGTTCTTTAAAGTAATGAGTGGCTTTCTGTTCTGCGCTGTGTACTTACACTATGTACTTACTGTGTGCCTTAAGAAGGCATTTCCCCAATTCTGAAAAATGCCCTACGTATAAGGGTCTACATTATCAAGCCCAGAGGTCCCTTAATTTCTACTTCTGATTAAACAGGAGGAAAAAAAGTATTGCACAGTTGGTGTCCTAAGTACAGATAAGTTTAAGAAGTTTTTGAACAATTTAAATATTTGCAGCTCATTGACAGCATGTTTTATCGGACTTATCCAAGCTGATTTTGAGGATGGTTCTCTGTTCAAGAGAAATATTGTATTTCTACACAATTAACCTTATCGACTTAAATATCAGAATGAAGTTTTAGATGTTTTAGTTCAGGATGTAGAATAATTTCTTTGCACATTTAATAAGGATTTGTAGATCTGTATCAAGAGCCTGTATTCAGATACTTGCATTTCTTAGGGAACACATTAGAAAAAGGATAGTGGCTTTTTCAGTAACTTGACCAGATGCATTGTACTCATGTGAAGTCGTTTCACCCCAGCAATGAGCTTGCTGAGGTGGTTAGATTTAGCTGACAGTAGACTTTTTGTTCTTAAGGGTTTCTTCTTCCCACCCCCCTTGTTGTGTAGGCTCTTGGTACAAGATTGAACAAGACTGTTTTATAGTGGTTTAACAAGTCACCACTTGCCAGCTGAGCTTCTGTCACTGCTTTTGCAAGTGCTGTTAGATCTACCTCACTGAGCAATAAAATGCATTCACCTAAGCCGTCTATGGCAATGCCAAAGCGAATGTGTTTCACCCCACAGTTGCAACGGGCAAGTACTGGCCATGTGTTTAGTGAAGGCAGCTCAGCAGGCAGAGGAGAATTGTGTTGAATCCTGTGCCTTTGCCTCTGCTTTGATAGACTGTAGTTGCTTGAAATTTATGGGAAAAAGTGTTTTCTCTTTGGAAATTAGCATTTTTTCTTTTAACTCTGAAACCGGAGCAATGAGAAATCCAGATGCAGTTGCTATAAGAATGTAGGCAGCTGGCATCTGGGCTCTGACACCAACAACTATGTTCCATATGGCCCAGTTTTAACACCAGAAAATTTTAACAAGTGAAAAGGACAAACAATCCATCAAGCCTAAGTACTGTTATTCCTTATTTTTTTTAAGGAAAGCAATTTGTACTGCATTAAGAAACGTTGTTTGCAGTGACTTCTCTTCAGGAGCATTTCTTCTAGCCTGAACTAGAGAAGTAACACAGGTATGATTTTCTTTGTAAAAACATTCAAAGTTTTGCTGGAATAACAAGTCTGAATATGTCTTGAAGACTTCTCTATCTTATAACAGAATACAGAAATTAACACCACAGTTGAATAAGCACTGGAGGCTGGCTGGGGCTATTGCAGCTTCGACACAGCAGCTGAGATACTAGCAGAGGCCAAACACCATGATAAGGAGCTTGCTGCTAGCACTGCCCACGCTAGATCTTCTTTTGTACCTCTCTGAAGAAAACACAACGTACTGCCAGCTAGCCATCCTTACTGTGGATGTTCCTTCTTACTGTAAATACTTATGATGGTAAATACTTCCATTAACGAGCCTTGCTGCAGTCCTCTGCAGATTGCAACTACTCTGAATCGGTGCTATGAGAAACAAACCATTCTTGTTGCCAAACCTGAGAAAAGTACGAGCAACCTGGGAGGGGTGGGGGTGGTGTTATACATTCTATCCTGGGTGTGGAAATCTGAATGGGGTGGTGATATGGTGTAACTTCCTCAGCTCTGTTTCAGTGGGGAATTCTCAGTCAGGTGAAAAAAATCCTCCCCATCCAAGTTCAACAGATATTTCTTCCTTTGCATCCCAAGAATAGAGCAATTAGTTGCAGAAGACCTAATGCACCCCTTTTCTGCTTATATGAATTGATACATGAATATGAGTGATACAAAAAGTGAATTTTCTCAGTTTCAATGTCTTCATCTTCCTGTGTTGGTCTCTTGTTATTTTACAATTGTGACATTGGCCTTTCAAAGCTCTTTCAGGTCAAAACCCACTATTCTTAGAGCAGTTGTACAGTTGAGCACTTTACAGGTGATAAGTTAAATTGCAGATAGTCTGAGGAAAATAATATGTCTGCATAGGTAATAGATGTATTGCTCCTCTCTGTAAGAAAATAGAGTGAATTTTGGAGGCAATGTAGTGAGGCCCCTGTTTTCCTGAGTACCTGATGACCAGGGAGCAGTTGTTTTCCAAACATCAAAGACTCTAATGAAAATTACATTTTCTTTTTCTTGCTTAATCTGCAAAAAATCTGGGAAAGGAAAGTAATGCATTTGAAACAGCAGATCTGTCCAGAGGCTGTGTGGTCCGTATCCAGTCCTGCAAGGGTAAAATGTTTTTGAACAAGAGTGTAACTGTAACAGTTTTAGCCAGTTGATGCCTAGCACAATTCCAACAGCTATACTTAGAAAAAATAGTTGGTACTGTAGGTAGGCTGCTTCCTTCCATCCCGTATTTGATGGAAGTGCATGGATGGGGAACCAAAAGGAGGTGGAAATGCGCATGACCATGCAGTTTGTACCTACAAGCTACTATGAAAGTTTCACTACAGTGAAATAGAAGCAGCTTGTAATCATTTAAGCGGTGCAAGATTTAGGCTGGAGATACATGTGACTGCAAATAGATCCCCCAGTGACACCCACAAAGAACTGCGTTCCCAGATACCTGTTCACCCTGAGCGAAGCTGGAAACCTACCTATACCATGGAGGCAATTTGGGATTCTTTCCATGTACCCCTGGGTACAGGCTTCTGAGAAACTTGGAAACTGAAAGATGAGAAAGGGGTAGTGCATAAGCTGCTTAAATACGCATCAGCACCAGTTCAAATCAGGATTTAATGTACAGTACTGTCAGGAGGACTACTGAAGGGTGTGTGCATGAGCAGCGTATGGAGGAGATGAGGGGGATGTGTACCGGCTTTGAACAATTGGTCTCTGGTCTCTGTTGCAGAGTCAAAGACCTCCTTTGAAAGTACAAAGAAAAAAAAAATGTTCAAAGGAGAGAGAGATGGGGTAGCTAGCTGCAATATCTACTACCAAAAGCAGTTCTACATTTTGGGAATCTGCAAAAACAACAACGAAGATCATCTGTAAATCTGTACATAGAGATAAAAAGTGGTGAAAAAAACTGTTTTTGTTTTACTTGTGGTATACGCAGCATAAAGCACTGTAAATACTGGGCTTGGAATAAAGTCATAGTATGGGTAGAAAAAAAAACCCATGAAAACCAGTGTATGGCTTGAGTAATATTAAATTTTGCATTTCTATAGCATTCCAGTAGGAGGTGCTCTGAGGATTAAGCTAAGCCTCTCTGATGGAGGCAATCCACCTTGCCCTATCCCTGAAGTTTTTAAGTTTCTAATATGAGCTGTTTGGATTTTTATCTCCAGCCTTTCTTCAGGAGCTAATGTGTAACAAATAGATCACACAGAGGAGAAATGTATAAGTAAAACCTAGAGATAATAATTTTTCTATCCCATTACAATAAAAATAGCAGGTGTGAAGTGAAACATCCAGTAAAACTACTGAGAGACTAGAATTTGCTGCAAGTAAAAGATGATGACTAATTTTCTGTCCTAACTTAAGTGTTCCTTTCTCTTAAAAACAACAACCCCCCCCCCAAAAAAAACCCCAACATCCCAAACTGTGAAAATCCCTGTCTTCTTGAGCCTTTCCTATGCCAAAAGTACGAATTCATTACAGAAGATTTGTAGTAATGTTATTACATTCAAAAAGTCATTAAGTCTTTATTTGTATGTGTGAGTTGTCATTTCTTGAGCTCTTCTAACAGTTTTTCAGATGAAACAGCTATTCTTTTGGGCATTTCCTGTATCTGTGTAGACCTTTACTAGTATGTTAAGTTAAATAACAATGAAACGTACTATATGATGCAAATATCTACTAAGTTGACAGATGGAAAAAATATTTTGAAGTTCTTAAATTGACTAGCCTCTTTTCAACATCAATACCACAAAGAAAGCATTATTCTACAGGAGAATATATTTTCGGTAATTTACAATAACTGAGTAATGATGTGGTAAGGATGCAATTAGAACTAATTTGCTTATGTAAGTGAGCTGAATAAAGAAGATCAATATTCAATCTACACCTAGTGTGAAAAACAATTAGTTTAATTGACAAAAAAACCTTCTGTTTCAGCTAATTACATAAAAATGACCTAATACTCATGCAAATTAGGATTATTAATAGTACATGAGTATTTTAATTACATAAATCATCTTTATGTGTTAACTGGTATTGTCTCTGTTAACTTAGGGTTTTAATTTTCAGGAAAATGTCATTTGTCCTTGTTTTCACAGAGTTCTATATTGCTTTTAAATTACAAACTAAGCCATTTCTCTCAGGGTCTCAATCTAGACTGAGACCCTTTGGAAAAAATGGAACATCAAAACTCATTGTTCTGATTGTCCAACTAATTATTATTCAATAGACTAAGAGGACAAGCAAATCTGATATCATACTGATGCTTGGTGTGGATGATATGGATACAGATGTAGAGGCTAAATGCTACACAGATCATTTCTCGCTACTGCCAGAGCAGTGATGGGAAGGGGGACAGAGCTCCTTCATAGGTGGTTCAGAGCATGCAAATTACATTTCTGTTCTGCATCGTCTTTGAAGGAAACTCTCGCTCCCTCTTCAGTCAATGGAGAGAAGACATCTTAATTTATGATTTTTATCTATAATTAGGCTGTGCTGTACTCCCCATAGCATGGCTGAATGTAGAGACTGCAGCTTTAAATTAATTTTTCATTTAAAGGTAACTGCCACACATCACCTGGCTGCATTGTGTCTTGTTGATACGTAGATACAAACTTGCACCAGTGACAGAAGAAGTATCAAGGCAATGTCTCCTTTAGACTGTTTGGCCTATCAAGTCAGTAGGGAACAGGCCTCCCAGCCCAGCTCTTCCTTCACGCTAGAGGTAGTATATGAAATACAGGAACTGCACTCCTCAAGCAGAAAAGCTGCTTCAGGAGTGGCATCCAGGCACACACTGGGCTGCTGAAACTCATCTGCATTCTTTTTTAAAAGAGTGGTGCTGCCCCGGGACTGACCAAGCCGTTGTAGCAGAGGTTGCCTCACGAAGCCCTCCTCCTAGCTCAGCTGCTTGCCAGTTTTCTAGTGCAGAGAAAGAGTCCTCATGTCTTCTGGTGACAGAGTAGTGCTGTGGAGTCCCCATTTGTTACCCTGTGGAGGCAGCTGGGCATCAGGATGCCCATCATCAGCTAAGAAATTAATCACTTGGTCATAGCAAACTTCCAGTGTTAAGAGTGAAGGTTAGGGCAAACCTTAGACGCAGCATGTGACTGACTTGTTCCATCCATTTTCCTTCCTCAGTCTTCACTTCACGTGGACAAGAGACCATCAATGCTAAAGGCAGAGTAAAGTAAAGGCAATTGGACTTTGGGGAACGCTGCCTTTGCTATTAGGTAAAAGCTGTTGTTACTCACGCTGTTCTCCCTCGTGTTTTTAGTGCTTACGGCACAGTTTAGATTAGGAAGCGCTGCAATTCTGAGGGGTCAGGATAAGTGATGATTTAACCTTTTATAGGAGCCGTTCATCAGTCCAGGGAGAATTGGAAAAATTAGTGCTGCTCTAAGCCCTTCACAGTCCCTACTAAATGTCACTGTTGTGAGCAATGGATCCTGTAAAAGGTGCGAAGTTTGGTGGGGGGAGGGCATTGATTAAATCTCTGTATAGAAATAGTGCTCTCAGTGACCCTTGAAGTTGAGACTTTCCTTGGGATACAAAGGGCTTTGGATTAAGTCCCAGTCTCTGACTTTCACCTCACCTTCCAGTTTCACGGGCACATTCTATACATTTCAGTAAATGATGCAAATATAGGACAATGCAATCTTTTTGGTCATTATACAGACGTACATACGTTTCCAGGAAGTGCTTCAAGATCTTGATGCTTGTATCTTAAATTTTGTTAGTTTTTTACAGCCCTTCTACCCCCAGTTCATAACTACATGCAATCTATCCTTTGAATAGAAGACTTAAAGAACACCTGTTTAACCCTTCCCAAACTACCATCATTCATTGATCCGTAATATACTACTCCACACAGAATTCAGGATTCAAAGCTCTCCCAGTCTTGCAATCCAAGAGTGTACTTTTTTCAAGTGTACCTTTTTTTTTTTTTTTACAGGTCTGAATGCAATTTAAGAGATTTTTACCCTGCAGAGAACAAAATCCTCTGCAGAACAGTTGGTATTTTCTGGCTTTCAGCACTGTATGGTAATGTAAATGTCAGGACAGCATAAGGTAATAATTATGAAATCATATTTTGCTGCTTAAAAGAACCAAAAGGTTTCTAAAAACTAAATAAAACTTGTCTTTTACATTACAATCTTTCTCAGCCAGTGGCTCTATTTCCATTTGTTTGTGGACAGTATTTAGTGCTGTCTGAATGCAAATGGTGTTTATTATAATAATAAAAGCTGTTTCCTAGTTCTCTTCTAAAAGCTTATAGTGTTTACTGCCTACAGCATTTCAGCTACCTAGCAGGACAAAAGAAGAAACTTTGGATGCAATGTCTGGCTCATCTTCATAAGAATACGTCAGATTAGTTAAATCTCTCTTGATTCCAGAAGATAGGCTAAGCCAGCTAGTTAAGCATGCCTCTGTCTTGCAAGTGAATGTTGGTTACAACCTTTTAGCCTTTTATTACAGACCAGCAGCAGTACTTGCAGCTTAATATCTCAGAAAAAAATAAAAGTACAAAAATGGTAATTCTCTTCTAATACGGTGAAGTTTGTTTGTCTTATTAGACCAAGAAACACAGGAAGAAATGTTAGGTGAAATGTAAGAGGTCCCAGAAATCGAACAAATTTGGTCTTTGAGTCCTAGTTCTTATATTTTATCTGCTGGAGTACACTGCCCATGATTCTCTCTTTCATAAGAATGAACTAACCTTTGAAATCAGAGCTATCCCTGCAGAGATGTGTAGACTCTACATTGGAGCAGAAACTAGAATCACCATTTGCTAACATTTTTGTGATCATAGGTAGGTGAAATGATCTTTACTTATATTTCTGCTCCTCATTCTTCCTCTTTATCATCTAAAAATGTTTTACTTAATGCAATCCTGCTCTTTTGCATAATACATCATTAGTATGCAGCGGAGATTTTGAGCATATTCCCACAAATTATACGAAGGCGTTCAGCATGAATCTTCACAATGCCCAAGTGCATTTTACAACAGCTCCATTGACACTGTGAGCTATGTTACGTTTTTGTTCTGAAGGGGTGTTCCTCAGAGAGGAGGTAGAAAGTTATGGGCTGTCAAAAAGTCTTGATGTGTTTCTAGCCATAAGTTTCACACTTGGAAAAACAGAGCAGGGTGTTTGCAGGGAATGCCATGACCTTGGACTGGAATAGGGGTGTGCATGCATACCAAGAAGGACTAGCATGGTGGTAAGACCCTCGGGTTCTGTAGATTAGTTGCCATAAGGGGATGAGCAAAATAAAGCTGGAGGCGTCTTATCAATTTTTACCTACAGCACCAAATGCTTAGCATATTAACTCCTGCTCAGCAAGCTGTGGTACCACTTTGGGCATGCTGTTTAATTCCTCCTCCTGTTTATGGTAACTAATTTTCCAATACCTGCCAGTCTCACAAATATTTACATACTTTGAAGTAAATCTGAGTGATTCCCTTGTCTGTCTCATGTGGAGTTGTGACCTAATGTACTACTATGCAGGGCCGTCTCTGGGGAGACGGCATTTGTCTAATGAATCTAAACAGAGTTGCTCAGCTTCTTTGCAGGCTCCAAACTCTGAAAACTCACAGCTTCTCTTTCCACTGGGATTGCAAAGGTTGTTGCTTCCGCTTGATTTGGAGCCATGCTGCATTTTGTGGGTTAAAGCTAATGGTCTGTGGATTACTCAAAGCTAAACACATGCTCAATTGGTGGGGCAGAGGCATGTGTTATGCCTTTCCAAAGATGTCTAATAGAAATTGGAACATACATGCCAATAATATCTACTCTACAACCATTACTAACTGCTGTTTATTTTGATGCTTGAATGTATGCACCTCCAAAACATCTTTAACTTCCTTACCCAGGGACTTGTGTCATTGCAAGTTAACCATATTGTGCTGGTGGGAAAAGGAGAGAAACTCCGAAGTGTATTTTCAAATTTTACCTCATGCCACCTGTGTACGATTGTGTTGAATCAGGTGAGGAATCGGCAGCAGTGGATTGCTAGCTGTTACTTGGATGTGACTGGAGGAGCTGTGCCTTGAATAAGAGCCACCGTTCATCACTGGTGATCATTAAAAATACTATAAAGTTCTTCACAAGTACTACATCCAATGGCTTGTCCAAATTCTGAGCCAGGAATACCATGATATCTCCCAGGCACTAAATAAATTCCCTCAGCAGTTTCAAAAGTCAAAAATTCACGTGTCTTGTACCTGGAGATGGTTTCTGAAGCATGGCATTTAGATTCAAGGCTAGGGATGAACCTCTGCAAATGCACTGGACAATGAAGTCTGGCCATTTGAAGCTAATGTAGCTGAAAGTAGTTAGTATCCATCATAACAGCAGCTGCACATTGCCTGGGACTTCACTAGGTGTGAAGCGAGCTGGGCATTATATAGAGTAAAGCCTGTGATGTTAAAGGTGACTGCAGAGAACTTAAGAGTATAATGTACTTCACTGTGGTTAAAAAACAATAATACTGAGTTGTCTGCAATTTGTGCCATTTTGATGACTGATTGAAAAACATAACCTTTAACTTTGACTCTCACAACTTTTACTCATTTTTTAATTCTAAATATAGCTTTTGTGCTTTATTCCTATATGTACACTTTCAAGTTGTGTAGAGCTGTAACATAATTGGAGGAGCCTTTAACCCTGTGGTTTGAACCCTCGGAATTAATGATGTACACAAAACCACTTTAAAATGTAAAGCAGCCTGAATTCGAAGGCACAAACAATATCTGCAGTCACTGAGCTGAAAATGTTAACAGAATATTTTGGCCAAGGACAGAATAAATATCTCTCCAGAGTTAAAGGTTTTCTGAAAGAAAGTATGTGTGGGGGAGAGAGAGTCTGTGTGTATGGGGAAAGGGTGGCCTTTAAATTGCTTTTACAGCCTGCAAAGAGTAAGTCAAATTTAATGCCAATTCTTTTTGATTGGGAGCCGTTGCTTGAGTCTTCTTATATCTGTAAATAAGAACAGATGTGTTGTTACTCATAACAATTTTGATTAGGGTTTTCCCAGACATAATCTATGTTTGTGGGCATGTTGGTCTTGAGAAAACAATGTTTTTCTGTCAAATCAAGAATGGCCAGATCTGTGTACTTCCTTCCATACCACTGAAATGGGAAATGTAGATTTCGTGTTCATTTAAAAAGAAAACTAAATCTTTCATAAAATACATTAGTTAAAAAAAAATAAAAAGCATGGGGGGCAGGTCAGAGCAACACTTAATTGCTCTTATTCATTAAAAAGATGTTTAATCAATGGAGAGTGTTAATATCTGAATAGTAAGTTCTTTCTGAGTTCAAATTAGTTGTTGTTAGTGACAAATACAGCACAAATGCTATTTCAAAAAAAATACCACGTGATTGTTTTAGGAGAATACTATTCATTAATAATCAGCACATTCAGGGGCAGTATTCCAGTCTATTCTTCTGCAGTAATCATTCTGGAGTCTAAGCAGACTTTCTTTCATCTGAAATGCACATGCTTTAAGAACCAAGAAAAATCCCTCGCTTTCTGGTATGTTTTGATCATTTATTGCTCCATCATTTTCAGATGAAAATGCATGTTTTACTGCTTATTCTATATTTGGTAACAGCATGCTATTGTGCTTGACTGCTTAAGTTGTTTTCTAAATTCAACTCGGTGTATGTTAAAAGAGGGCCTATATAAATGAGGATTCGTCATAGCACAAGTCTCCTGACTTGAACAAGTTTCAGTGGCCTCTAGATCAGACGGATGCCAGCTCTCATTTATTCTTGTGACTAGCTTAAATTTCATGGTCCTGCTGATGAGGTACTTAAGAGCCACATCTGCAAAAGTGCTCATTCAGCAATTTTTATTTCAGCATTTGGGAACTAACGATCTATTTTTATCCCAAGAATTAACAATATTTAAAAATGAGCAATTATATGTACAAGCTATAGCAGGTGAATGTAGGTGTCTATAATGGTCCATAACAAAAAAGCAAAAGTTGGCCATAGGGAGTCTGAGGAAGTCACACTCTGAACAGGCACCCTGAAGTTTAATAAGTGTGCTCTAGAGGATGATTGAAATAGTATTAACTGTGCAGCAGGGTGGCTTTACTTTTTCGAGTAAAAGCAAGTATTAGTGAAGAGCCATTAGCACTCGGGAGAGAAACGCTTGAGACTCTTCTCAGAGGAATCTGGTACTGAGCCAGGAGGAACGTATCACAGAGAGAGACCCAGTGCTCTCAGCTGTGCACGTCACGTGTTGGACCTCGGAGGAAGGTTTTGTGAGCACACACTGTCCTCTGCTTCTGAGTAAGTGGTAGTTACAGAACTGGAGAGGATGACAGAAAATTTATTATAATTCTAGTATTAAGGTGTTTGCAAAAATTTTTGGGAAAATGTGGGGTTTGTGGGTTTGTTTTTGGTTTGGGGGTAGGTAGGTTGGGCTTTCTTTGTTGTTGTTGGTTTGTTTCTTTGTTTTAAAAAGTCAAATCAACATAGCCCTGACCTCCATGTTAGACTGAACTAACTCCTCATCTTTAAGAGCAGCTAGTCTTAATTTGCGATTTAGATTATCAGTGCTCTGTTGTGTGAGTAAATTGATCAATAACCAAAACTCAGACTTGCTTACTTAAAAGTTTTAATTTAGGGCAAATTCTCAGTCAGCATAAAGTACGAGCCGAATGGTGCTGTGTGCTGTGTATTCGGTTTTCCTGGTTTAGCCTCCGAGGTCAGATTTGGCCCTTTAGGACTTTATGGAATCTTTTGAGAACAGCTGATAATATGTTACTAGATAAATTAATATGTTAAGTATAAGTAAAAATAGTAACATTAGATATTAAGAAAAACATACTTTGAAAATGAAAAATGAAGTTTCGAAGTTTTGCTTGGAAAAGGCAAGGTTTAAGATAGAAAACAGTAGAAACTGAAGGAGGCAGAGTTTCCATGGACAGCCTATCTTAACAAGTACATCCTAATACTCTTTGTAGAGATTGGTTCATGTGTTACACTGTTGTTTGCCTAGATTCTTAATGCTTTTTGAAATGCTCTTCCTTCTCTCTTTCCTTCCCTCCTTTTTCCATGAACATTTGTACTGAATTTAAATTTTGCAGGCTGCAGTGAGCTTTCCTTATGTGTGTAAGCATGCAGGTCACATAGGTCTTTCCACATCGTAGCATGTAGGGAAGGCAGTCGTTAATGAGAGTTGTCAAAGTGAGAAAAGAGAATGTTGTTGCGAGCAAATTCCGGAGGCACGCTGATTATAAAGGACTTGGGTCCTTTATATGTACTTGCAGGCTGGTAAATGGTGAATACAAGCTTGTAAACTTGCTACACAGATTATTGTTTTACAGTCAGCCTTTTTACTGTAGATAAATTGGACAACTTTCTGTGTGATGTGCATATTTGTATTGTCCCACCACCACGTTTGCCTTTGTGCATGTTCAGGTCCTTGCTCAGAGGAGATGATATTAGCCTTTTATACTTGGGGTAAGTCAGGAGCACCTTGAGGGCACTTGGTCTAATCTCCGACACCAGTTTACATCACCACTGCTCATGTGAATGCACCTGAGCTCGAGTTGCATCACAGAAAAAGTTGGGAGCGTTCCAATAAATGTAATGCTGAAAATAAATGGAAAATTTGGGTTCATTTTTTTGCCAAGTAGTTTGGTTCAAAACAAACAAAAAAACAGCTTCAGATTTTCCCTGCCTGTATACTGTGTTTGTTTCTGATCTAGTGGAAGCTTTGGAAGAGTATGTACAGACTGTAAATCTAGTACACCTATGAAAAGATGCATGTATTCATTAACTTTCACTTGTAGCTATATGCTAGCATGATCCATTGGGCCAATTGAGGTTATGAATATTGGTGTTGTGTGTTGATAGCATTTTGATATGCTTTCCTCTGGCAAGTAAGTCTGAAACATCTCACGTGAAATGAGTAATCGTGGGAGCAGAGTCTTGCATCCACCATTTTACTATAACTTTACAGTGGTAATCAGTGGTTTTACAATGGTTTTCAGTCAATGGCATGTACACATGTGCAGAGGTAAGTAAGGTTTTTTTCAGAAAAATTTTTAAAACACAGAAAGTTTGAAGAAAACTTCTATTGGAAAGCTTTCCATTCTCTTTCATAATAATCACCCCTAAAAATGTCACGGAAACATTTAACAGTTTTAAAAATAAAAAATATGGTTTATTTTAGGGATGTCTGTTTAGTAAAAAGTGCAAAAGAATTCCTAAAGACTCACATTTCACATTTTTATCAGAATGTTTCTTTTCATGGTAATGTGTGGCTTTGTTTTTTGTTTTGTTTTTTTTTTTTAAACAAACAGGAAAAACCCAAATATCCCAAACATTTTCTTTTCAATTAGTTTTACGTGCAAATCGCTCAAATTCAGTGGCAATGGCTGTCATAAGAAAGAAACCTTTTGGCAGCAGTCACCAAATGAAAGGCTCAACTTTGTTTTAAATGGATAACTTTTAAAGTGTATAGTTACCAGGATTTCACACTTCTATGAAAATAGATCTTTTCTTTTGAAATCTACTGGCTGATGTGGCATGGGAACATATGACTGCAGTTCCTTCTCTCTAAAGGGAATTCTGCTCGTGCATCACAATGTATTTCCAGAGGATTTATGTTTTTCCTTAATTTTTATTACTGAACTCATTTGCATGAAAACAGGATCTTTGTTCCATAGGGATTCATTGGATCCAGATGTTTATTTTCTGTGTGAAGTCATAATCTCATTTGTGACATTGCATTTGGTTGTGGCAAAATGGTGATGATGACAAAGAAAGGATTATGACTTTTGCAAGGGATAAGCACTTGCAACTGATTAGATTCCAGTAAAAGAAAGACCTTGTTTCCATGCAAATTTATTCTGTAATACGAAATTTTGAAAAGGGGTTGAGGCAAAGGAAACCACAACTAAGGAAGTACTTATGTAGAGAGAAAGCAGCTAAGCGTTGCCTGTAAAAAGCCTCCCTTGCTACTTGGTAGGTCTTTGCCCATATCAAGGGAGCCCTGCCCATCTCCTTGCCACCTGCTCAGCTTCTCCAGACTTCCTGGTTCTAACGCTGTCCTGCATTGGGTAGTTTGTCTGTAAAGCTGTAGACTGTACTAGCACCATACTGTTTTGGCCTCTGCTCAGGCACTTTCCCGATGTCTAGCTCAGGCCTTTTGGAGTTCATCCAGATCTAGGCAGGTTTTATGATTAAGTCCCATTCCTTTTATTCTAGGTCTTGGTTTTCTCTGGCCAACATCTCTAATTCAGAGGAACTGATGTACAAAATTTTCCACTAGCAACACAGGGAAGTTAGTCTTGAAATGTTTAAGACTTCAGGAATCTTTATCTGCTATCTATCTCAACAGGCTTACAAGCAAGACCTTTCATTACTCCTCCAGCTACCTCTCTGGATAACTTAGAGACAGCTCTCAGAATAGTGCACCAGAATCGAGGGGATGCTTTCTCTGCCATACTAGTTCTGTTTATTTTCTTTAGATATTACCTAGTTCGGCTGGGAAGAACATTGCTTTTTTTTTTTCCTAACAAAACAAACAAAAAAACCCTTCCTTTTGAATTTTAGCAGGAAGTGGAAATTTGGCACAGATGTTAACATCCAAACATCCCCACCGTGCACTGGAGCAAAGAATTGGAAAAGAGATGTCAGAGTGGGCTTCTTTAAGAAGTTTCAGTAATCCAGCCTTCAGTGGTCATCCTTGTATTTGTAGCTGAAAATCTTGCTTTGGAAACTGAAACTATACTAAACGCACTGAAGTTGTTCATTCTGTCACCTCCATCATCTTGGCCTGGCCACTCACTCTCTTCAGAGAAGAAGGTGCTAAAGTTCAATGTTTTATCCAAGTCTTTTACAGACTCATTTTAAAGTAATTTTTCATCTTCTTTTCTCCTCTTTCTCTCAGTAAAACTGACAGCTGATCTGGCCAACTGTATGCCTGTAGGCACCATTCCCTTGACTCTGGTCTCTTCCTTCTAGCTTTGATTGCAGTGTACACCTAGATTATTATTTTTTTTAAACTAGTATCAATTGTCTGGCATACCACAATACTTGATTTTCCTGCTCCATTTTGCAGGAAATTCCTAGTTTAGTTAAGTCCTTTGACTTCTTCATTATCTGTGTGATCCTGTAGAATAGAAGTATGTTTGGTTATGGATTCCTTCCAAGCTTTTTTGAGGCATAGTATTTTAGTAAAAAATAAGACTCTGAATTCTTGAATCATTCCAACCTATACATTTTTTTAAAATGCTGCAAGACTCCAGAATTAGTATAAAATTTGTGTTTATGCACCTTGAATTAATTTTTAGCCCTTAAACCTGTTTGCAGGAACTATTAGTCTAGACACAAGCCCATGCTCTGAGACCATACTAAAAGTTTATAAAGGGAGTCTGTTTCAGTATCATTATGCAGAAGATAAGTCTTGGGCTTCATGGTATAATTTGTAATACTGGATATTTCATCTTTATTAGGTTTAATGATATCAAGTATTCTGATTGTTTTAACAAGTTTGGTCAAATGTCTAATCTAGTTAGCATCATTTATCAATACAATTTAAATTTTTTTGCCTCCAGCTTTGGACTGACAATTTTCTGTGTGTGCATGTCTGTGTATAATATATAGAGATTCATTGTTAGCTGTAAAAGAACAGAGATTAAGGCTTTAAAATATAAAATAAGAAATCACACTCTACAGAAGGCTTGAGGGAATGTTAGAAACAAGGAGTATTTGTCACTTCCAAGCTAAAGCAAAGTGGTTATAAATACATTGTTCACATTAACATCACTCTTCCTTTTGGGTAGACTATGCATAAAGGCTTTAAAATTATTGACATGAAGAAACAAGGTTACCAAGAACAGTGGAATTACTGATCATAGGTAGAAAGGTAGTATTTAGGGACTAACCGAGTTTAGCTGGTTGTCACTGTAGAAATATGAAGAAGGTCCTAGCCAAAGAGTGGTTTGACAGATAATTCAAGATGGAGGTAGATTATATTCTATAAGCAAGGTGAATAATGGAGTGAATGAAAAATGTCATCTTAATTGCATATTTTTATAAACATAATAGCCCAGGAGGAGAAATTTTTGTACTTAGCCAGTTACTGCTTCAGAAAAATTTGGAATAATTGTGGCAAAAAAAGGAAGCAATATGAACGGAATTTATTGTTTGAAGAGAAGGACTGGTATAGCGGCAATGCTGGGAAAGTGGGTACCTCCAGAAAGGCTGGTCAGTGACTCACTGGTGGTAACTCAAGTGTTTGTACTTGGTATTGTTTCCCAACCAAAAAGAGCTTATGGGTTTAGCCAGAATAGCTTTTGCCTTTTCACTTTGGGAGAAGGTGAGATTATGACGTGTGGAGCATGACAGCTCTGAAAGACTTTAAAGCATATAGCACATGTCCTAAAATACATATCTGTTAGAGGGAGCAAGATATACATCGGGTGGGGTAAAGCCTGGCTTCCACAGGCAGTACTAGTACATCTATTGTGTACTGCACACTGCTAAATTTGGAAAAGACCAGCACAGACAATGCTTACAAAGATTCTTTTACGTGACATTGTGTCCTCTGCTGGGAAATAAGAGTTAGGAAGTGATTGCGTGGAGATTTAGCTGCTCTCTTCGGCTCCCTGTTTCAATATGTCTGTCCTTTAGAGGAAAAGAGAGCTGTTCTTGAGAGAATGGACTGAAGAGGTAGCCACAAGTGGGAATGGGGAGGTGGAGGGAGGAAGAGCTTGCCCCACTATGTCCAAATCAGTACCACGTCCTTTCTCCTAAACTATTGTCCCTGAAAAAGCTCATAACATGCCTTAAAGGTAGCTTTACAGTGCTAAATTAACTGAAAAATAAATTTGTAAAGGGAGCTAAAATATCACACATGATGCAGAAATTTGGAAAACTGAGAAGTGTGTTTTAGGAAAGATCTAGGTATCATTTGAAATTCAGTAACTGCTGCTCTGGGCTGCATGCGTCCTACTTCAAACTACAGCATCCATTTGGCTCTTGCACAGAACCAATCAATTTCAGGGCATCCTTAGCCTTTCACAACTTACAACACAAAAGTAAGTCTGACTCTCTTAATCCTGAATCAGGTCCAAAATGATGAACATTTATTATGTAGCCACTTAATGGTTAGCGGCCATCCAGTCAAAGGAGATTTATATCTCCTTACAACAGCTTAATGTGTACTTAGGGCTCCCCCAGGGTCCTTTGTCCAGCTGAATGGCCAGAATGAACGTGTTCGGTACTCTCTTATAGCAAACTATAGACCCAATGGCTACTTGCACATTTTTATCTGATATGTCTTGTCAAGGATAATGCCAATGCCAAACTAAGCTGTAACAGCATATCTCATGCAGGGTCCTGCCTGCAAGAAACTGTGTTTAAAGAGACTGTCCTGAACTGTCATAACTGGTGGTTTTGCTGTGCAGGGGATTGTGTGACACTGTGTTAGCACTTGGATACAAAAGGAAGCATATCTCTGTCAAAAAAATTTGGCTTGGAGGGATTATTGAACAGCACACTCGCTATTCTCATTTGGAGTTAGGAAATGTTTAACATGGCACATATGACCTTCAGGTATCCTTGTGTGAAGCCCAGATTCAGAGGCACTGAACATATGACCTAAAAAATAATATTGGTATTGAGTGTACAGTTCATGTATCTGCTTTTATTTTTTTGCCAAGTATAATTTTATTATATTCTTGAGTATAAGTACAGACATCCCTACTGAGGTAATGGCTAAGCATCACAGCTACATAGCATGGCAAATAATGCAGTTAAAATGAGCGTACTTAAAGAAATCAGCTGGAGCCAACGTTTTCTTAAAGGCCTAGTCGGAAAGTCCACAGTATTTGCTTACTTTTACACTCTTTATGATGAGGGAATAATCCCTATTTATGATGGAAATGTTCTCCAGTCAAAGCCTCTAACTTCTTCGTGGGTATGTAGCCAGTCTAGCCTTGAAAAAGATCCAGTAAAAATTCAGAAAAAATCTGACAGTAAATTCTAAGTTTGACAAAACCAGTTGACCACTGTTTTGTCTGTTGCTCGGAAGACAGGAAAGTAATCTGCTACTTACGTGGACAAGCAGCTACATGAACACTTCATTCTTTCTGTTGTCTTTGGCTTGTGCTTTGAGGGGTAGGAAAGGGTGAATCTAATTCTTCCACAGTCTATGTAAAGGAGCTGTGTATCATGGGGATGATTTTTAAATTGTTCCCTTGCCCTGATTCACCTGTCTCAGCAGATGAGGTGATTGCTCTTGCATTTAGATTGTTAACCAGAAACGCTTATCTGGTCTTTGCATGCACTCCTGCATGAAGTTGCCTAGTAAAATGTCTTGAAAGGCTTGCAGAAGTAATCTGTTAAATCAAATCTTGTCTGTAGACAAGTTTCTTCTTGTAGGATCATTTGAATCCCAGGCCTTTTTAATTAGTGCAATCTAATCAGCAGTACTCCAAGAGCTTCCTGGCTCCCTTTGATCTGGGTCTCTGTTGTCCCACAAAGACAAGTGCCTTGAATTTTACAGCAATCAGGGAGAGCTATGGCAGTTTTACCTGAGACTTTGTTCTGGGAAGTAAACAGGCTCCCAAAAGCATCACTCCTGTGCTGCCTGTAGCAGAGCTATTTTGATGTGAAGCATAAATGACATAAAGTTATATTAAAAAAGACAGTAGCTGTCCTGATTCCAAATGTAAGTAAATGTGTTGAGCCTCAGTGCTCAGAAAGAAAACAGAGTGAACTTTGTGCCCATAATCAGCATGTTTCCAGGAGACTAGCAAATGTTTTATGATATTATTCACAACCGTTGCACCATCAGGAGCAGTCCTGCATTTCAACTTAATTGAACCACTGCTATGACATAACCAAGATTTTCAAGTGGTAAAATCGTAATTATAGAGAGTGCTTCTCTGGCACTTTCTGTTGGATAGCTGCTTTCAAAATATTAAGCCTTCCGAATACCTCTGTGAGGAAGGTATTTCTGGGGAAACTTTAGATGCACCATTCCTTTGCCAAGCTCCTGGCTCCTTAGGAGAGAGAACAGCACATATCACATCTCAAAATGGTGCGTTCTAATCCTGTTTCCTTGCATATCTACCATCGGGCCACCCCTTCAAGGTAGGGATGGGTTGTACACCAGGAGCTCTCAGAGATAAGATGGTACCCACGGTATTTCAAGCACAGGTCCTGTGATTGCTGTAGCCTACAGGGCAAAGTGGAAAACTTGCCACGTGCTCGCTTTTGTCCCCTACAATACGGCCTTGAGCACCCAGTTATGGAGTGTGGCATTTTTCTGAACCTTAATGCTAATAATACACATATAAGCAGAGAGTCTAACAATTAAGAGAGAACAGCACAGCGCTGGCAGCAATGTTGGAGCTGCAGTTAATTACAGATTTGTAGCAGCTCTAGGAAAGGTGTTTTCAACCAAAGGTCACAATTTAAAGTCGTCAAGAGTTGATTCTGCAGAATCTGTACTTCAGATGTAGCTTTCAGGGGAGAGGCAGGGCGGCTCAAGTGCCTGTTTGCATCAGATAATATAGAACAAAAATTAGAACGAAAGGTCTACCATCCCCTTCTGCTGCATGGAGCCAGAAGAGCAGCATTTATATAGCATGCAGGTTGGAAGAGTGTAGAAGTAAAATAATGAAAATAGGGAAAAGGAGAAGCATGTGTAACAAGGGATCTCCTCCTCTTGCTTTATCTGTTCGTGTTGGAGAACAAAACCATTGTACAAGTTTTGATTTCCAGGGCTGCTGTGGAAACCATGTGAAATGAAACTCATTTTACCCGAGTTCCTGAGAGCATAGGTACTGTGAAGGCATATATTCAAATGAGCTGCCTGAGTCTTTCCTCCCACGTGACAGAAACCACTCTCTTTTGGTTTTAAAAAATACTACTGCTTTTCCTGTTTTGGTCTGGATTTTTATGGTTGGCTTTTTTTTTTTTTTCCTCTTTAACTTCAGCTGTTGTGTGCTATGATGTTCCATTGCTGCGAAAGGCTCTGGGAAATCACCTGCCACGCACTACTCGTGGTGCTGTATCAATGCAAATCATCGCTGGCTTTCCTTGCCTTTCATGCTACTAGACAGTCTGGCATTATAATTGCTTGGTTCTAATATTTCTTGTCCCAAGGCTCTCAATTTGTTTTCAATTTCTCCACCTGTTGGGTTGGCTCAGGTATCCCACAGGGTTTTGTCCGAGGCATCCACTACTTAAGTTAATTTATTATGCTCCCAGCTCTGGAACTTATGCACCCTGAAGCATTTTAACAAACAGGATTGTATTACAGGGCTGGGTTTGTTTTCCAGAGATTTTGGCAGGAATGTAGTTGAATTTTCTTCTTTATTTTCTCCGTGTAAGCCTTGTTGTGAAGCTAGATATTGTTGCACTGTGTAAATCAAAATTCTTTGACCAGTTTTCTGGTCAATAGTGTGTTGTATCCAACCACTGCCACAGTGCGTGCTCAGCAAATGGACAGGATGGGGAAGAGCACCTGAAGAAAAGTCTTAGTAGAGGATTGTTGCCACATAATTCATCTGCCTTTCCTGTGGTTAACTTTGAAAATTACTTTGTAAGATGATGGAAAGAGGCCAGATTTTGCTTTCTGCAGCAAGGCTTTCAAAAGGCAGAACTTAGCCCAGGGGGAGGCACTGGAAAATAAGCTGGAATAGCATGGCTAAAAAGAGCAGGAGGAAAAAAAGTAGTCTGTCCTCTTAGCCAAGCGCAAGGCCTGTTGCTGTGCTGTCTTAGTAGGGACTAGAATAAGAATAGTAGCAAAGTAGCATTGAATCACTTCTGTGCTAGGCATTTGAAGCTTTTTAGCTGTAAAGTAGTGTCCTAAAAGCTGGTATAACAGATTGTTGGCTGGAAAAGGCCTAACTAGAAATGTAGAAAATACTGAGGCATGAAAGCCACACACCTTTCTTTCTGCTGTGTCCTGTGCGCTAGCTGAGGCATGTTTACCTGTCTGTAAGATGTGCTTTGCACGAGGGTAGTCTTCAGATGGCATTTACTGGGGGAAGGGCAGAAGCAGTTGCTATTACCGCTTGAACAGTTTAAAACATCCAGAGCAGGGCCCCACAACTTTCTTCTAAGCTCTGTGTAAGTACTTAATTGTTCATATGAGCCATCTTAGGAGAAAGGTTGCTCTTTGTGTGTTTAATAACCGGACACAGGCATGAACTGAAGAGAGGTGGTAGGGCAGCATGGATTAAGCCTTTAAGCGCCTTGTTGTGAGTGTAGATAAGCACAGCAGAGCTACCCTTCAGGGGCAGGAGGATGGGTCTAGCATACAGTATCCTTTTTGGTCTCTTCAGGTAAGATTCATGTATAAGCAGGAAAATCCGTGTTTATATGAAGAGCAGCGAGAAAAAAATAAAAACACTCTTTTCAGGATCTGCTCCATGTTCTCTTGATAAGAATGTTAAGAAAATAACTTCTATATAAGACAAATCTCAGTCACCTTATGACAGAGTGGCCCCTGCTAAATTGCGCTGTGTAACCTACAGGTTTTTTCACTCTTCCTACTTTGATATATTAATACTAAAATATTGAATACTTTGTCTTATCTGTCTTCCTTTTCTTCCTAGCAGACAAAGAAAGTAAAAATAGCCTGAACGTTCTGTTTTTGCAGTGGTTTAGTCAATTTAGGTTTTGATTTGTGTGATCCAGGAATGTTTGGGGCAGGAGGTCTAAGTTAGACAGGGAGTGAAAGCAAACCTTAAATCTCTTAGTAAAATGCTTGTTCTACTCTTTCTGCTGGAGTTGGGGGGGGGAGGGAAGATAAACAGCAGAGCCATTACAACTTGGCCTGAGTCCAATCCCTTAGTTACATCTATGCCTCTAACTCTGCCTGAGAAAGTCATTTTAAAGAAATACAGTTATTACATGCATTAGTCCTCGCATCCTGGGAGGTACATCTGTACTCTTCAATCTTTCTGGATTACCTCAATGTTTCCTGAAGGCTTTTAAATCCAGTGAAGACCAATCTGAGAGAATTCTCTCTGCAATCCTTTTCTTTTTCTGGCTTCACAGTCAGAAAAAAAAATCTGCAAGTGGCTGGCAAACTGCATTTTAGAAAACAGGAAACCTAGCAAGAAAATGCAAAATGGTCTGTAAAAACACTGCAGACAGGGAATTTGACAGAAGCAGAGCTTCCCCCTGGGATGAAGTGTGATTAGCTTCTCGGATTCTGTTCTCAAATCAGTATTTTCTGAGAATACAGGCCATTGGCTCAGCTGGTCAAAATTGTTGTGGCTTCCCTGATTTCAGTGAATATATACCAGTTTACTGCTTCTGAAAATGTGACCCAGCAGGATAAGTGTGCACAGCCTTCAAAATATACTCTAAATCATACACTTGATTCTGATAATACTTTTTATTAGTCTTTCACTGATGAAACTCAATGGTGCTGTTCCGAGTTTACATCAATGTGAACTGAAACAGAATAAAGTCTAGCATCACTAATCATTTGGATTCTGTCTTTGGGCATAGGTCTGAAATATGGTCAGAGATAATTGCACACTGTTTGGTGTTCTGAGGTTAAAAATAAGCCAAAACTGAACTCTTTGTTATAATGCATTTCTCAGTAAATGCCCCTCTATTTGCTTGGGGTCATAACAAGATCACAATTACATTCTGTAAAATGCTTAATCCAAAAGACAGTTGTTAGCTAATGCTGCTAGTTCTACTGATGCCACTTGTAATGTCTATGGAACTGTTCCATGTTGCATCCCCTGCTATTGGTACTACTGTGCATTTGACTTCTGGATCTGGGCCACGCTGAATTTGCCATCTGCATAGCCTCTGTGGTTTGGCTCCTCTCTTTGATGTTCTTCTCCAGGAAGAAGCAAATAATAAGCAGGCCTGGTGATGGTCAATTGAGCCTATGGAGAAGGTGGTTAGGACACTGGGTTCCCCACCATGGCATGCAGATCACTATCCTAATGGTGCCAAGAACAATCTCCGAATGGCTCATCTGTTGTTGAAAGCAGATGGTTTGCCTCAACTAGTGGAGAAACATGAATTAAAACACAGTCCTTAGTGCATTATAAATGGAAAGAATGAGAAGATCCATAAAAATTGCTTATTGTGTTAAATATTGTGTTTGCTTTTTCTGTGCGAGTTTCCCCATGCCAAAACTAGCTGTAAGGGACTTGAACTTACCTGCAGCATAACCACTTTCCAAGAGTTCATTCTTGACTCTTCTTTCTTTCACTTCGCAGTAAATATCGTTGTAATAAACTAAATACGTATGTCGTAGATACCATTTTCTTTTGGGTGATTACTTTCAAACCGGTATTGACCATTCCATGAGAAAGATCCTGCGGCAGGGTGTTCAGGCATTGACGTGTAATCTGCAGGTCCTGGAGCCTCAGCAGAGAGCTGAAGTGTGTTTATATGTGAAAACTGTTATAGCACCAGAATCACAGTAGCTGCAGATTGACTCATCTGTATGGAATTGTCCTGGTTTTGGCACACAGAGATAAAAATTGAAAGCAACAAAAGAATAATAGAATTGGCTTTTAAATTAGTATCAGGGAATTCATGCACAATATTAACTTTAGCAGGCTTTAGAGACAACTTTTCTTACAATGTCAGCATGAAGCTTTTCCCCTTTTCGTTTAGCCTACACGCAAGGCAAAATCCCCTGTTTTTTGCTTTCTTATAAATTGTACAATTCAAAGGTCAATAATGGTATCATGTATCACAAGTCACTTGCCATGCCACCTAGAGCTTAAGGGCACATGTTTTAATGTGATCTGTCAGCCCCTTCTTAACAGATTTAGTACGTACTTGTAATATATTAGTAGTTTCATTTTTAGATTTAGCTTTCAACCCAAATAACAGTGGGAAATTGATTGCCAGCTCAGTGCTCAGATTGCTGGGCATGAGTTACAGCCACAAAAATCACAGTAAGATCCTGGATGGGACATGATAAATGGGAGATATTTTGTGCATGCACGTATCTGCTTTCATTAGGATAGTCTAAAGGATAGCCAGAATTTTCAGACCAAAGAAAAGCTCAGCTGGGTGGCTAGATTTCCACTCTTCTGCAGTGCAGCACCATGAGAGACAGTCACTGTTTGCTTCCCCTTTGTGCTGAGAGGGGAAAAAGCTCAGCATACCTTAGAGCTCGGAGCATAGTTATCCATTGTGTTATGAAGTCGGTATCAAAACTCCATTAACTTTACAGAGGTCAGACGACTACTTCCCGTGCTTACTTTAATAATTTCTCAGATTGTGAAGAAAAGGAGAGCTCTTTGCCATCGACCTTGGTGTCTCTGCTCATGTTCTGTTGTGAAAGGATGGGTTATTTACTAAATTTATATCATGGAATCTTAGTTAAAAGGAAAAATTTACTCTTCTGGACTAAATAGTGTTGGAACTTAGTAGCAAAATCGTCCCTTAGTGGTAAGTAACAAGTATTACATTCATTTACCACTCCAACTAGTACGTGAGTTCTCTGTTACAGATACTGAAGGAATAATGATTACATGTCCGTGTAACTAACATTAGTCAATTATATCCCAATGACATTGACTTACTGAAATGGAATTATCAAGTTGTTCAGTAGTTCATTCATTAATTTTCCTTTACATATTCCAGTTTCTCTTAGGAATAACTGGGTTTTTAGTTCTGACAAATCCCATTTGCTCTCTAAATCAAAACTCAGGTATTCGGTAATAGCGCAGAAACCGAAATGTTCCAGCGTACAGCAGACATGTTGTTATATCTGCAGTAATTATTTGACACAACCAAAACAAAGTCATTGTAAAATGACATTGTCAGATCTTTCTCCTAAAATTGTCTCAAAATTGCAATCATTTTACAGAGTATAAATAGCTTCAGAATATCTCACCCTTTCTAGTGGGAGCTGATGTCACCCTGCATAGAGCTGGTTTTTGTACAGAAGATGTCTGTCTTAACTTACTATTTTTAAATGTTCCCTGAATATTAAAGCTGTCTTTATGTCCTTTTCCTGTCTTTGTTATTTGCTATTCATATTCAGTTTTCTACCACTCCATTTTCTGAATTTTGCTACACAAAGGAACTGTTAAAAATAAACATCCAAAATTAATTCTTTGTGTGGAACTCAAAATTATCTAAAGGGTGCTTGCGATAATCTTTTTATATTCTTATCTTGATATAATTTATTTTTATAAATTTTGGGGGAGTTAATTTCAAAAGTAGAAACTTTGGATTGGGTTATCTGGATAACTTTAAGTAAGCTTTTCAATGGTAATGTATCTAAGTGCTATTAGCTGACTTCCTCACTGAAATGTAGAGTCATTGAGTTGTTAGCTGGTTTAGTTAACATACTATTAGAAGAAAATAGGTGGGTTGTTTGGGGTTTTTTTTTGGAACCTTTCTTGTTTACCTGTTATACAAAACACGATTATAAATACAAATACAATTCTGTCTTGCCTACAGCCCTCCCATGGGAATGCAATGCTGCAGCAGATCTAAGAAAACTTACCAGAACTACGTATTTAAAATTTCCTATTTAGCTCATGTTATCAACTGGGCTAATAGCAGCCCAGCCCTGTTTGTTTACCTTCTAATAGCTTTTTCTTGGAATATTTGCTATGTTCAGGCAGAACAGGGTAGAAAGTCTATGAAAGTATATACAAATATCGGTAAGTTCTCCTTGTAGGAGAAGGGAAAATTACACTCCTACAACACTTAAAACATTAAAAATGCTTATGTTCATCTTTTGTTTACTGGACCATATTTGTTCCCTCCTTTCTTCTACTAAGGCAGGCACATTTCTTGGTAAAAAGATCTGCTTTGTAATGACTGTTACTGTTCCCACTGGCTAAAAAGAAACCCTTTATTTTTCTTTCGTGGCCTTAAAATGCTTGCATTTTTATGAATCAATATAAAATATAAACCTATCCAGAGTAAAACTTGCTGAAATTAATGTTATTTGTCACTCATTTATGCATGTCTGTATTTTATTCCTTTAGCTTTTTTAACAATTTCAGTGCCTCACTGAGCTAGGTTTGAAGTGCTTCTGGAGTTACAAAATGATGACATGGAAGCTGCAGGAACTGAAGCTTCTGCCTGCAAAATGGCTTTGCATATGTTTGCTTTCTGCTTTGTATGTTAGTTGAAGTTAATTCCTGACTCTCATGCCATGGAGGGGGAGGGAGGGGAAGGGAGACACCCTGAAAAGCCTGTGGTACAGCGTTCTCCAACATGGCAATGATAAATCCGTCCTCTCTATGGTGGCAACATTTTTCCCCGGTGGACAGGCAGATTCATTCCAGAGCTTGTTCTCTGACCAAGCAAAATTAGAGCGAAACCTTAGGTCACAGTAGTCTGACAAAACTCCTTATCTACTCCGTATGGGATTGAAGTCAGTGGGAGTTCCACCACTGCGTATATTGGTCTTTGGATCACACCTTTGGGGCTATCTTGTGTCTGCAAAGTAGTCTGCAAAAACTCGAAGTGGGTGACTCTTAAAACTCAGGATTTCTTATTGTTTTGTAAGATAGCAAATCTACCTGTTCTTAAAATGAAATTATTTTTTTGAAAAGCTAGTTAAACTGTAAGGAGAGCTGGTTTTTTTTTTTTTTTTTTTTTTTGAGAGGCAAAATGATAGTATTACAGAGAAGGAAATAAAGATGTTAGAGATGGTTCCATTTTGCTGAAATTAAAAGGCTCCTGGCTAAGTTTACAAAGAGGAATGTTCCCTCATGAAAGAGATGCTTGTGCCAAAACCATCCACCACCGTTTGGCTTCAAACTCTGTTTTATCATTTATGCTCTGTTTTCTACTGCTGCTCTTCCTTTGTACTGTCAGCTCATCCTCTTTCATGAGCTTACTAGAAGGCTCAAAGATCTTGCTAGGAACATAAAATCTTGTATAAATTGTCAGTAACAAAATATTATTTGTTTATTTAACCATGAAAGTCCTATAATGTAACTAGTCCAGCAGTAACACACTTGAGCAATTTTTAAAGACCGTTGCCCTCTATCAGTTATAACAGCTGGATCTTTCTTGCCTTTCTTTGACTGTATCTTTGACAAGTTAGGAAATGAAAGATAAGCAAACACATGTTCTTGATTGCAAGTGTTCAAAATTAGTTTCTGATTATTGTGGGTTTTTTTGCTGCTGACTTTGTTCTAAAAAAACCTCTTCACTTATACCTTTGCTAACAAAACTCAAGTTGCAGATCTGAATCCTGTAGCAAAAGCTATTTTAAAAACCAAAATGTTTTGGTGTGCAGTGGACTTTATAGAAGCACGTCTTACATTAGGCTCAGGGTGTGCAAACTAAGCTAGGTTCTTAAAGGCCACGATTTCAGTAGCAGGGAATTCCTCCTTCCGCTGCCCGTGGCCGAGATGCCCCCATGAAGAAGAGCAGCGGTGAGGGAACGGTTGGGTGAGCTTCAGAACTGAGCGGCAGATGGAATGTGTGCTGCGGAGGGAGGTGCTGAGGTGTGGATGCTGGTCTCTCCTCGGCTGTCCTGGGGCTGGGACGAGGTGGCAGCACTATCAGTGTTAGCAGACCTGCTCTCCTGAGGAAGCCAGAGGTGCTCATCGGCACAGGAATGGGGCTGTGCTAGTCAGTTCAGCTGGAGCTAGTCCATGTATTTATAAAGCCCAGTATTGCGCTAAGTTAGTGACCACAGCTTAGAAATGAGAAATGCTCTTTGCTGAGTGGGCTTGCTTTCCAAGTCCCTTCAGTGAGTGGCTCGGGCTATGTGTTTTTTAAGAACTATCGCTAAATATCTCATCTGTTTGTTTTGCTTCTGGGTAAAGCACAGCCTTTCAAATCCCAGGTCTCTGCAAGGAAATTGGAGAAAACTGGCTTATGTAGAGTGTCATAAGTCATTTATTCTCCCCAGATTAGGTCTATTCAGCAACTTGTAGTCCTTAACTATCAATTATTTAAGAGTAGATGTACCAAAATTATTCTCTTGTGTCCTTAGCATAAGAACCATAAGGCACAATACAATAAAAGATAGTCATAAGACAGTACAGAGAGTCACAAGATATAAGAGTACAGGTAGTTCATAAAAGCACAATGGAATTCATAAATCATATTTAGACAAGTTCCTCCAATTCGTCACACAGCCAAACACTGCTAAATGAGATTTTTGTATTGGCTTGGGGGACTGAAGTTCGTAACTTCAAAGAAGGTTGCATGTTCTTCTGTCACTACTGACCTGAATACTTATTAATAATGAATACTGCATCAGGTCTTTGGTGGTTGTGGAGGTATTGTTGCTGTCCTTAGAAATAAACATTGATTTCAACCATATTGGGTGTTCTGAATTTGGAGGGGCTGTTTTTTGTATTGGAAGTAACTCAGGATTACTCCTGACGTAAACCTGAGAGAAGTAGGAATAGCATATATGTGTTCAAGGAATGAACTTGTCCAAAAATATTTAAATCTTTCTCTAGAGTGGTAGCCAAGCATTTTGGCATTCAGGAGAGAAGGTTAGTCCAAAGTACCAATAATTTCTTCCCAGTGCAGGCATGCAAGAGAGAAAGAACTTGCAAAACACAAGTGTGAAGGGATGCCCGAACACTTGAGGTCCATGCGGCAATGGCTCAGCTGCAGCCTCCCCAGTCTGGTGGGGGGGAAGGGGTAAAAATGCCCAGGCAGAGGCCAGTTCATGCTTTGCTTGGAGGTGCTCCCCACATCCCGCTGAGGGGGGGGGGGAGAGTGAGTGAGCGGCTGCGTGGGGCTGAGTTGCTGGCTGGGGTTAAACCACGACAATGAGCTAAAAATATGTAGTAGTGCAGCAGTGCCCTTAGCAGCCTTTTGGCCAAAGAACTGGAGCTGCTACTTTGTGATGGGGCAGAAAGGGAAGAGCCTGTGCAGAGGAGATGGAGAACACGCAGCTTCGCAGAGCTCTGTAGTAGAAGGAAGTAAAGGCGAGACAGTTACCCTCTTTAGCTAGACTTGCCTCCTTGCAAACCAATGCCTTCAATTAACTCAGAAAGCAAACGATCTCATTGAATGTGTTTGGAGATGCTTTTGGAACAAGGAAGGAAGGTGTTGAAGAGCTTTTTGCTTAGAAGGTGTTTCACTGGAAAGTGACAGTTCTCCCCAAACAGGGAGCTGATATCACAGGAGGGACTGGACCATGTGGCTACAAGGAGCATGCTTTATTGCAAATTTCCTTCTCTTTTAGCAGCACTTATCTCTTATTCATTACTGTTTCCAGATGTAGTGAGCTTTGATTCAGTGAGTTTTATTGGCACTTGGCTGTGGAATTGCTTTGTTTTCTTCCTTTTATTGTGGTATGTGTGTCTCCCGTAAGATGCAAAGAGGTGCAAGGGCTCTTGGCAATCTCTGACTTTGAAGGCTTTGCAAAGTTCACCTGGGTTTGCATTGTATGATGTTCTCTAAGTCATCACAACTAAGAAATAAAATTAATCAGATATCCTAAAGGATTCTGCAGAGAAAGAGGAGAATGGCACAAACATTAGCTTTGGGGGGAGTGTTACACAAGTGAGGAGCGGATGATCTGGCCTCGGGGGATCCTTCCATGATACTGACAAAACCTGTGACTTACAACATGCAATGTATGTAGAGCCATGCTGTGTTATCTAGAAGTATTGCTGCAAAAAAAAAGACCTGAAAGAACTTTGAAAACAAACATAACAGCATGGCCAAGAGCCTTCTGTGTAATTTATAAGGTATTGTGAGCATGATGTCAGCCTGCAAGGTACGTTTATAGTATTTCACTCACCGTTTCATTCATCCTGAGGCAAACCTGTGAGCTAAAGCCACGTCCTCAACTGGTGTTAGTGGACAAGGAGACAAAGCTCAGTTTTCCTGAGGTGGCTACTGAAATTGTGAATGAGGTAGGCCTTTCTTCCCGTCGTCCCTGGATTCAGTACGTGCCGCAAGCCTTGTCACAGCAAACCCGCTGCTTACGCTTGCCTGTCTTCGTGCTTCTGGTTGCAGTTGCATTTGCCTTGCATAGGTAGAAATGTGCATATAGGTTCTTCAAAGATGAGACTATTGAACAGGTTCTTGTTGCCTTGTTTCTGTATGTTTTTGTTTTCTGTATTCTTGCTGTATCTGTGCTGTCTTTCTCGTCCCTGTTACCGTGGGTAAAGGGCAATGATTCTGCTGACCTGAGTAGCGTAATCCACCCTGAGGTCTAATCTCCCTTGTGTAATAATGTGGTTGGTAATGATGAAGTGCTTTCTTCAAGGAAACTCGAAAGAGGGAGGCAAATGAAAATCCCGGCTTTGAGTTATGATTCCTTAAAGAGCAACGGGTACAGAATGTGCAGTTAAGCTGAGGACGTGATACAGGTACAATGTTGCTCTTTTTTTTTTTTTTTTTAATGAAACAAAATTAACTACCAAGTGCCATTATTTTAAGACTATAAAACAGTGTAACCTATAAAACATTTACTGGGAATTTAACTCTTCTTTTGGATATCTTAGTGAAAATAATAAACATAAAATTGAAATCAGATGCTTTAGGATTTATGAAGTTGATACAATTTTTTTTTTTTCTGGTGACTGTTTTAACAGCCTATTAACATCTTCCCCACAGCAAACATATAACAAAATTGAGATTACAGAATTGAGTTGGGATGGGTCCCATGAGTGTACTTAAATATACCGTAAACATCCAGCGCTATTCATCTGTATTATGGACTGTGCATATAAAGTACATCTCTATAAATTCTGCTAAAGCAAATTCTTCCAAGTTCCTCTTGCAGAATAAAAATTAAAGGTCTGATTCTGCGAAGGGTTGAGTGCTCCTGCTAAATTCCCAGCTCTCTTGTAAAAGGATGGTTCTTGCTCAGTGCTTTCAGGGCTGCTCACAAAAGACTAATTTTCTTCCTTGCAAGCGATGGCAGCTGAAATCAGTTGTCACTGTAGTAAAAGTCTTTTACAGATGATTTGTGTCTTGTTAATTTCTTAAGTGTCAGACATGAGCGCATCTAATTCATTGCAAAAGTGTAAAGGCCATTAAATGTTACTAATAAAGAGGAACTTGAGGACTGTTCTGCTCAACACTGCTTTACTATTTATCTGTATCTTGCAGGCTCTGCTATATAATATTAGTGTAGGCTTACCATGGTAGATAAGGTTTTAATTGTGCATGTTTTTTTCGTGTATCATCTTTTTGTTTAGATAACCCTGAACTTGGAAAACAGTGTCTCTCTTTAGTTCTTGCTTGAATTTTTGAGAGTATTAACATTGGTGGTAGGGATAGCATGTTAAAAATAATGCAAAGATCTTGTTTGCAGCAACAGATGATTCAGCTTCCATCTCAGCTGGTCTCCTTTACCTTCTCTGTTTATTCTGTTAAGTTTTACTGATCTAAAGAGAAAACAATCTAAGAACAGTAAGCTGTTTGGAATAGAAATAGCTCTGTTGTGTCCAAAGTGGCATATCTGAGTGTTTGTAGAAGAGGATTTGTAGAAAGGATTTAGCTTTGGCTTAGCTAATTTTGTAATTTCAAAAGAGTATATTGATTTCTGTACAACTAAGACGGGACTTCTTTTGGACATATATATTATGATGTCTCAGTTCCATTTTATAATTAAAAATAAACTGCATTATTGAAGATTTGTAAATATGGGACATTTGTGAAGTAAACCAGAAAAACTCCAGGCCCTTCTCTGAAAACAAATTCTGAATGGAAATCTTTCCCTGTAGCCAAACTAATTCTTCAACAGTTTTTATGTAGTACACTCTTTAATCTGAACACGGCCTTCCATTGGATTGTTTGCAGTTCATCTCTGATCCATTGAACGTAATGGAGTGAGTTTTGAGACAAGATTAATTTGATTTGACAGAGTAAATTAGTGATCCAGTTGGCACCAAAGTTTATAAAGTACCCAATGAAGTGAATTTTTTTTCTGTGTAGAATAAGTGTAACTATTCTTGCAGTGTCAAACAGCAAGAGAAAGACACTACTACTTAAATAGAAACTGATTTATTCACTTAGGACAAAGTTTGGAAACTAAAAGCTCTGTATTCAAGAATAAGATTTATTCTGGGTCTTGAAGTCAAAACACATGGTATTTAAAATTTGGTGACTTCAGGGAGGTGGTTATAATGAATACGTGCAAAAGTAGTGTAAGGTATATTGACAGCAAAAAATGCATCTAGTGGGGAAAGGCAGGAGTACCAGTGCTTCAGGCGGCATCTTTCATCAGTTGTATCCTCTTGCCTGATACAGCGTGGAGTTTTCTCTTAATGTTCAGCCAACTAAGAAAAGGTCAAGCAAACCAGAGAAACAAAAGCTTCAACTGCTTTTCCACTGCTCGTTGTCTCATTCTTTTTGATTTTTAAGTAATGCCAGCATAGTGGTGGAGAAAAGAAAGTTGGCTGTCTCAGTGACAGTGAGACTTGGATGGTAGTAGCTCTTTACATCCTTATGACTTTCATTAAATTAAGACACCCAATGCTGGCAAGTCAGGGGTACCATTGGATTATGAGCATTCATGTACACTTTTGCAAAATTATCAAAAGTCTTCATAGCAGATTTTGTGAATTTAGTTCATGCAAAAGGATTATTTCAGTAAGGTTTGGATTAAGTATGGTAGTTTGGAAGATGATTACCTTGAAGGACTTTTATGAGACTACTCAATATGAAAAAGTTAGAACCAGCCAGGCCTAGCAAAATACTTAAAGTGTTTCTCAAGGTATTGGTGAAGCAAGTTTTTCTACCTGCAGCTGATGCTTCAGCTGCACCTGTCCTTTTTTCCATATGCAAATATTCATGCCATCGTCTAAGAGTTACGTTATTTTTTCAGAGTCTAAAAATATTCTGATGTGTAAATATTCACTGTGGCACAAAATACCCAAAATTAAGATGGGAAAAAATGGAGATAATAGCTCAGATTTGACTGTTCTTAGTGCTTGAGAATGACAGAGTAAATGAAATGTCAAGTGATAGACATTACATGTGATTGGATTGAATCTCCTCTATTCAAAATATTCAGATGTTTTATTTCGGCAGGGATCACATTTACGCACCATTGTGTTCTGTTTACAATGAGGTGTTTAAGTTTCAGGCTACTTTGAGCCCATCCTGGGAAGCAATGGCAGCTGAACATTGGCCGGAAGGGTGGGTAATCCCAGGCGAGGCCGTTCTCATGAGTTTTTGGCCAATATGACAGATGCAGAAGCTCTAGAGAGATCTGGTAAAATTTATATCCACCACTCCTGCTCTGTAACAAACACGGAGTCAGCTTCCAAAGCACTTGAGTTTGCCCTTCACTACTTCCTGTGGTTCATTTCTCAAAAGTGTGAGAGATATCTCATTTTATAATATCGACTCGGACCAAAGTGGCATTAATATCACACTTCAACAGCCTACATTGGTCTTTTCACATTTCCCTTAAACAATAATATTTTTGTAATTTCAGGTTACAAGTTGGTAACCAAAAATAGATTGCTCTCAAACTAATCTATTTGCAACATGTATTGCAATCAGTCTAGCAGAGAAAGACAAGATGAATTGTAGCAGCTGGCTTTGAGTGTGGTCCTCATTTCACCCCTGTTTCTGGCTCAGTGAGATTGTGAAACAAGGTTGTGTAACGGCTTCAAGGTCACCAAATGAGTTACTCATAAAAGGTAATGAAGGATTTTCTCCTTCCACCCTATAACATTTATTTACAGAAACTGTTGCTGAACCAGTCCTCTGTGATTTGAGGCTGGAGGGGGAGGCAGAGGGGGAATTAAGCTTCAGGAAGGCAAATGTCCAGAGGGATTATTCCTTCATAACCATCATTTCTGTTATCCCTAATCTCTCACTTTCTCTCTCAAAGCAAGGCTTATGGCAGATCTGTGGGGATTCAAGGTAATGCACTGGCTTGTCCTTTTTCCAAAGACCCTAACATCTCCAGTTTCTGCTCTTGGGGCTAACAGGACATCTGAGAGAAAGTGTTTACTGGCTCGCTTTGAAAAGACACAGGGGGCATCACCAGCCATAGCTGTATCAGCAGTGTAGTGGAGGAAGGACACAACTCATAAAAATAGCAATTATTTTACTTATATTTGGAGAAGAAAAGGCCTGACTGAATTCCATTGTATTGGAAAGGAACGTGTGGGGTTTGGGTTTTTTTGGTTTCGGTTGGGGTCTTTTTGGGGGTTGGATTTTTTTTGTTGTTTTGTTTTTTTTAGATTTAAATATTTTACCTTGGAATATACCAGCTTTGGTGGAAAACCAGAACTATTCTCTTCACATTCAGAAACCTTCTAGTTCTTCCCAGTTTTCTGAACTCTGTGACATATCAATTCTTAGTTTCCTAAAAATACAGTAAAACACAATACAGTTATGTTTTCTTTTGCAGTGCCTTGTTTCTGGTCTTTTCAGGAGCTAATACACCTTTTACTCCAGCGTCTGAGTACAGCACAGTCTTTTAATATATTAATCTTTACAATAGCCAGGGATGGTAGAAGCCCCATCCTTGGAAACATTCAAGTCCAGGCTGGACGGGGCTCTGAGCAACCTGATCTCGTTGAAGGTGTCCCTGCTTACCACAGGGGGGTTGGACTAGATGACCTTTGGTGGTCCTTCCCAACCCAAGCCATTCGATGATTCTATGATTATCTTTATTTTGCAGATAGGTGCATGAAAACACAGAAGCCTAAGAGCTAAATTTTCAAAATAGTCGTACACCTAAATATAAAGATCTGTCAAATGGAAGTTTCAAAGGAGCTTAGGTACATAACACCTGTCTAGAGCACTAATGACATGTTTATTTGTATATGTGGTTGCCTGTGTATCTTTAATTAATTAGTTTTTATTACTCAAATAAAAGCACAGATGCTAAAATGAGTTTATCTGGGAGCTGCTTTTGAAAGTCCTATTGAGTACCCTTCTGCAGTTTTCGTGCCATGCTATCTTGGAATATTAGGCTTAGATTATTACTTACTTTGAATAAAGGTGACAGAATCAAGCTTGTTGTAATATGTGGAAGAAATTTAACTTCAACTTATATGCAAATATATATCTGAATGTTTGATGTGCTTTATGTTAAAATTACGGTTCAGATATTTTTTCCAGAGTTCTAAATGGTTTCAGATGAAAATAATAGATATACTGAATGGTAAAAGAAAAGGCATATTAATGTTAACAGAAAAGTTTCTAGACTGTGGATTAAGGGGTTATTTATTGTTTATCTCTTACAAACGTGGTTTCTTTAGCAGCACATTGGTTGATAAAGCATATTCCAAAGATATTTTATTGAATTCCAGTTAAATTCATAGCTGTTCTTGTTAGATTTTATGCTTTTGCAAAAAAATACTTTTCATTATTTCTCATAAGATTTACCACTGATTTCATGAGGGGGGGAAAAAAAAATAAACTATCTTCTGCTCTTAATAAGCTTCAATACATTCTTTGAAATGATATCAAGATCAAATAGGCTTAATTTCTTCAGAGTGAATTACATTGCTTTCCATAAGGAATTATAAATCCTACAAGCATGTTACTGATTTTCAGAATGGCTGTATTGTGAGTCCAAGACAACATGTTAAATCTTTAATCACTGACTGTTTTATATTACTAATAACTACCTCATTTTATTGTGAGTGCTTTCTGAGATTGTTGTTTTGAAGTGTCATAATATGCTTCATCCTAATTTCGCCTAATAAATTCTGGGAGTTATGTTCTACTTAGACATCTATCACAATAAACCTGAACTGAGCCTCAGAACAGCACAAAACTTTAGCTTACATCATTTTTAAGCACATGCACAAGCTGTATTATCTTAATATCATTTTTGAGGAAGAAGGTAAACATCTTATGTGTAATTTAAGTTTTTAGCCAGTGTTAAACTGAGCAGCCTGAACAGTAGAAGCAGATAGCTAGTGTGTTGATTATTTTCAACAAAGTTAAACTTAGCTGTAAATGTGAATTTATACATGCCAAAGTAAAAAGAGATGGGCCATAACGCTGTGTCCCAAGCTCTGCTAACCAAAGGTTTGTCTGTAGCCTCTACCAGCTGTTTGGGTTGCTCCCCCTGCCTATTTGATAGAAGTTATCCCTTCCATCATGGTTTGCTGTAGGAAAGCAGCAGTTAGTGGGTCCTGTGTGGTATGGAGCAGCTGGGACTGAGCAGGCAGTACTGGGCACTGAGCGGGGCCAATTGCCTGTGTTTGCACCGCTTGTAAATCTCTGCTCAAGCGCGTGCTTTTGTTGTAGTGTCAGTGAGACAGACATAGACAAAGCATTCATTGGTCTTGGGAGATCATTTTGAGGACAGAGACTTAAAGGTGACCGTTGCATGATCAAAAGTGGAAACTGTATTTGGCTTTACAAATTCAATTAAAGACCAAGGGGAAAGCTTGTGGATGATTTGTAAGTATATTTGATCAGCCAGATAAAACTTGTAATCATTTTAAAGGGTATTTTCACTTGCAAAAATAAAAACTGTAAATGTAGCATGTGAGGAGAATTGAGACTCTGCCTAAAAAATCATAATGATATTTTGCTCATGTAGTGAGACAGGCTTACTTCATTAACCTGCTGTAATCCCTTCGTGTCATTAATCACAATGTCCATCATTTTGTCAGGCGTCAGATTTTTCCAAGGAGATAACTGTCCGTCATGTTCATGATCTATCAGACAACTTACCCTTTTGAATGACAAAGATTGTTTTATGTCCGTTTTTTCATAAGACTCCAATTCCATAAAGAGACTTGGGGCAAAAGCTGCAACTAATCTAGTCTTGAGAACAACTCTTTCATATTTTGCCAGCTGTCGATTGCCTCCTGGTGCTGATATAGAAGTATGTCCTTACTATGTCCTTCCCACACTTCATGCCTAGGACTGGGCAGAGTATACCACTTGCAATAGCAGCCACCGATGCAGCGATCTACACCTTGAGCAAAGTCATGGCCCAACTTTAACGTCACCAGCTATGCTGATGCAGCCTGTCTGCTGGTAGAGAGGGTTCCCACTGGAAAGAATCAACACAAAAGCAAATACATTCTTATGAAAATGCATGGACAGCAATGAGGAGTTTGGTATTGCTCTCCAGAACAGACCAATCAGCCAAAGCTCCAGGTAGCAAAAATTATAGTTCAGCAGCAAAATCAGATCTATTCCAGTTTATGCAAGCTGACGGTGTAGTACATAGAGTGAAAACTGGCAAATTGAAGGGAATTATAAACCCATAGAATCACAGAGTGGTTTGGGTTGGAAGGGACCTTAAAGATCATCTAGCTCCAAGCCCCCTGCCACGGGCAGGGACACCTTCCACTAGACCAGGTTGCTCAAAACTCTGTCCAACCTGGCCTTGAACACTTCCAGGGATGGGGCATCCGCAGTCTCTCTGGGCAACCTGTGCCAGCACCTCACCACCCTCACGGGGAAGAATTCTTTCCTTACATCTAATGTAAATCTACCCTCTTTCAGTTTAAAGCCATTACCCCTTGTCCTATCACTACACGTCCTTGCAAAAAGTCCCTCTCTAGCTTTCTTGTAGGTCCCCTTTAGGTACTGGCAGGCTGCTATAAGGTGCCCCAGAGCCTTCTCTTCTCCAGGCTGAACAACCCCAATGCTCTCAGCCTGTCTTCACATGAGAGGTACTCCGGCCCTCAGATCATCTTCGTGGCCCTTCTCTGGACTCGCTCCAACAGGTCTGTGTCCTTCTTATGCTGGGGACGCCAGAGATGAATGCAGTGCTCCAGGTGCGGTCTTATGGGAGCAGAGCAGAGAAGAGGGGGAGAATCATCTCCCTCGACCTGCTGGCCATGCATCTTGTGATGCAGCCCAGGATACGGTTGGCTTTCTGGGCTGTGAGTGCACATTGCTGGGTCATATTCAGTTTTTCATCCACTAATACCCCCAAGTCCTCCTCCTCAGGGCTGCTCTCAGTCCATTCTCCCATTCTCCGCCCAGCCTGTATTTGTGCTTGGGGTTGCCCCGACCCATGTTCAGGACATTGCACTTGGCCTTGTTGAACTTCAGGAGGTTCGCACGGGCCTACCTCTCAAGCCTGTCAAGGTCCCCCTGGATGGC
>JAVKLA010000036.1:21279826-21342487 GCA_034782735.1 Sagittarius serpentarius | reverse complement strand
GGAGTGGCTGGAATTCCTTTGGGCTGCTCCTCAGGTGCTCTCCTGCTCACCTGTGATCCCTCTCCAGGCTCGGGGCATCTATCTTCCCTTCTTCCATCCTTCAGGAAAAAATTGTCTGGAAAAGGGCAGGTTGTTGTTGTTGTTGGGGTTTTTTTGTTGGTTTTTTTTTTCTTTCCCTTAGAGTTGCACCTTTCCTTCCCACCTTCTTTTGGAGTTCAGAAAACATGCCTGGAATATTTAAATATATAACTTGTAATAGCCACTGTATTCCCAGTTCATTTAGAAAGAACTGCAAGACTGAACACACCTTCTAACGTATAAGCAATTTAATTTTATTTATGAACTAAGCTTTTGATCTAAAAACCAAACCATGTTCAAACCATATTTTATGTGACTGAAATATAGAATAGTCATCACAGTTTGGAATGTGCTCCCCTTTATCTGAATAAAGAACAGAACTGATGATAAACCCCCATGTTGTTATAGTAGTAATTAGCAAAAATACATACGGTTTTGTTGCCTTTATTTACCCAACTGGTGTGAATGCTTCGAACATATTTTGCTTTTTAATCTGCATTCAATTAGGCAGAAAACAACATATAAACCCACAGTTAAACATGAAAGAAAGGTGATAAATTAAGTTATCTTTCCGTTTCCACTCTCTCATATACCCTGCAGAATGTGTAAGAGTTTGGGATTTTGCCTTGATAACTGTAGTCAGAAGTAGATCTGAGAGGAGCTTTAGTAAACACGTTTGTTTTCTTTTTTTCTGTAGATATTAATTCCTAAAAAGACATGCCTTTCTGTACTTGTTTGTTCCAGATTTACCCAATTCATTCTGAAAGTCATTGTAAAGTTAAAGAAATACATAGCTGCTGTAAATCCATTTTCTCTGAATTAATAAAAAATACTCGCAAATACTGTCAGGATGTGCAGGAGGAGGCAAACAGTGTGCCCATCCACACCCAGTCGCTGCACTGGGGGCCCTCTTTGCATCCAGGACCACCCCCCACATCCCCATCAGGAATACTGAAACCAGACAAAATCAGCTGCACTTGGCAGGGAGCAACACAGAAGTAAAAGTAATACAGGCTCAAAAAGTTCCGTGCAGATCAATCATGTTATCCCAACAGTAGCTGCTTGTTGACATCTTTGCTGCGGGACTTCAGCACAATACATCCCAGCTTTGCTCTTTGCACTGTTTCTGCTAGCTGCAGAGTAATGTAAACCTGTGCTTTTTTTTTTTTTTTGACAGGCAACAGATCCAGGATGGTATCAGTTTCAAAATTAATAATTGGATACCCATCCCTTAAATACCCGGGTCTGGATAACTATGAAAACTTGGAAATAACTTCTGTTCTCTTTGATAGGTGGGAGTAGTTACCAGGTCGTGGGTCTTACTCAGAATCCGTGGAGGAATTAGTCAGGTTTTCTCCCAGATTAGACCCATCTTCTAAACATAGAAATCAATACCTTAAGTTTGGTGGAAATCTTATCTCTTACCTCAACATTTCAAACAAAACAGCTTAGAAAATGGCATAGAAGCAACATTAACTTACCTTTTTCACTCACAGGTATTAGGTCTTACTTCCCAAGCCCATGAAATTGCAAGGGTTCATGGCAGAGTTCTAAGCCAGTTGCTACTTTTGTTTGTTAAATAAAAAAAACAAAACAAACCGACCAACCAAACAAAAAAAACCCAACCAACCAAAAACCACCAAAAACAAACCACCACACTTTGTGGTTTTGGGTTTGTTTGGTTTTTGTTTTTTTTGTTTGTTTGGGGGTTTTTTCTGGCTTACCCAGTGAGGAGTTTAACAAGTAAAATGAAAAAGTTTTGTCATCTTATGTGTGGCTTGAAGATAGACAGCTAAATTTCTCCATGTTGAACAGAACTTTCTAATTTAATTTATTTTTTACACGGTTAAAAAAGTACTCTGGCTGTTTAGGCTGAAATATTCCTGTAGAAAGTGACTCCCTTTCTACAAGTATAAGGATAGCTGAGATCAGTAATCTGCAAAATGCATATGCTGCGGTTCTTATCTCTGCAATGGGGAATTGGCCAAATAATCAGGTGGAAAAAATAATTTCCTCAAATGTTTTTTGGGGAGTGAGGGCAGCGCTCTCTGAGTATCCGTAAAGAAAGGAGACAAGCAATACTCCTGGAGTAGGTCCAAAGTTCCTGGATTTGTTTTATTTACACCCAATATTAAGGTGCTTTCCAGTGAAGAGCTCTCAGCTCCACTGAAACCTCTGTAATTAATTGCTCCCACCTTAGCAAATGAACGTGAAGTTAAAGCACCGGGAAGAAAAGACATTTAGAGGTGTCCTGATTTTGTGAAAAAGGCAGGATTCTCAAACAGGCTGCTGCTAACTCCCTGTGCTCCTATTTGTGGGACAAAGGGTAGTCAAACACTCAAATTTTAATTATTAAATGACAGGACATAACAGCACATGACTCTGAACTGGAAACACCTTCTATTAAAGCAGTCAAACACCTGTCCAGTGAAGCTTCCTAAATTTCAAGACATCCTGGTTTCGGGCTCTTGTTCTGTTATGACTTATTATTATATATAATGATTTTCTCCTTGAGGTATTATAGGTCTGGAAATTTTATCTAAACATAATAGATCTAAATATAGTTCTTTATTACTTTGTGTTTCATAAGGTAATGCCTCAGATTTAAAATTACTTAAACATGTGTGGGCTTTTTTTTTTTTTTTTTTTTTTTTTTTTTTCCCCAGTGCTAAACAGTAGAAAAGTTAAGTAACAGACAATGCGCTCCCTGGAACAGGACCTAAAATCTAGATCCCAGTGGAAGACGCAGGTACCTAAGAACATGTCTGATGTCAGAGATGGGTCTGTAATGGCACCGAGATAGTTCAGGCGGAGGTTGTCTGGGCACCAAAAGGAACATGGGGTACATGGTTCTCTGTCCACTCTTTTCTGCTGAGGAATTGGAATCCAATATAAAATATTAATGACAACAATATTTCTGACATGGAACTCCAGTATTCACACAAACGCATAATTCTATGTTACATCCACTCCGTCTGACAAAGTGACTGAATATGTGTTAGGAGCTTTATACTTCCTGAAAAGTTGGAAGTGGAAAGGAGCCTCCTGAGATGGTGACCGTGTCATTCTTTGGATGGCTGTGACCCTCACACTTGAATGCCTGTGGCATTCCTTCTTGGTGACTTTCCTGATTTTTCAGTTACAGTACTGGTAAACTGGAAACCTATGGCATGTCCCTCACCGACTGTGACTGCCCACATATCCAGTATGGCCGTAGGTCCGGTTGGATGGTCTGTGTATTTAGGTAGACATGATGTTTTGTCTGGGATCAAAAAGAAGCAGTACAATGCTTATTAAGGATAATCCTGATCTTTCTTTTGGCTCTAGTCACATTAACAAGTAGTCACTAAGTTGTGATAACGCTTTCAGGCTCAGAAATAGAGTTTGTAAAATCTTTTGTGAAGCTTGCAAACTGCTGTAGGGTAACTACATGATCAGCATCATATAAATGTTAGTCATTAAGAAAAATAATCGTAATAATGATCACCAGTATAATACCAATTAGCCTGTTCCCTGGCTTTTTGAATACTGTGGTACCTACAGACAGCTCGTCTTCAATAAGCTAGAGATGGTACAATGACTGAAGCTTTGAATAAGCAACACAACCGATCAACAATGTGAGCAGAAACAATCACTTTCATTGACGAGCAGGTAATTTGTGTTCATCTTGCAGTGCAGCTGCTTATGAACTTGGCGAGCAGCAAGCAGGCAAAAGTGGCAGCACATCAGTTGCTGGTGGTTGGGGCCAATTACTGGAATTAAAATAACCTTTTTCAGACTGCAGCAAGATTAGCTGTTGACCCTGTTGGCCTAATACAGTTACTATTGCACTTATTATCATCAGTCCCTTTTCCTACCTTTGCTAGTTATTCTCTGTAATTGAAGGTACCTGCTTTTGTATGTATGATTTCTGCTACAGCCAGATTCTGTGGATTTGAAAAGTGCCGAGATCTTTCTGTTATCAGAGCTGGAGGATGCTAGTGCACAAAGCAAAGGGGGATTCAGTTCAAGATACAGTGGCCTTCCTCCTTTATCCATTAAAGGTCTATACTCATTGGATAGCTACAGTGAATCTAGGAAGTATAAAAACTTGAATAATCTCTATATTGTAGGAGGCTTGATTAATCTCTTTATATAATTTTTCTCTGTTAGAAATACTATTTTTTTCCTGCTCTGTGTCTACTGATGTGCATGTAATTGTTGAAATATAACACAAAATGTTTGAAAACCTACAGAACCAGTGCTAAACCATATCCAATGCGAAGATTCTGTAATGGGGAAATTGTTGTTAATGAGACCCCTCTGGGACTGCTTGGGGAAGCAGGGCTTTGCCAGCCCGTGTGCAGAGCCCTGCCTTGCACTTCAAAACGATGTTCTAGAATGAATTAAGCCTTCTAATAATACCTATATGTTGTCAGTTTTTACGATGTTATCTATTCATTATTATTCTTAATTTGCAGGAGACTATATATAGCCTAATTTTCAGAGGTATATATCAGACCTGGCATAGGGTCATAGTACAGTTGTCATCACGGTTGTGGGCACAGCCAGAGCAATGCTAGTCCTCAAAAAACTCTGAATTCCCATAGTTGACTGACTCAGTGATATGTTTGTTATGTAGTTTCAGCGAGGATGAACTATCTCAAATGCCTTTGTGTAGAAAACGCAAATGTGTATTCCTGTGCATGACTGGAAACGACATGCTTTATAGTTGAACTGGAGAAGGTGCCTAACTTTTCAGGTAAGACTTCCGTAACCATTACACAGAAACTGTAGGACACTTTGCCTCGTAGATCTTGTTGCGTGGAAATTGAGCTCATCCCAAGGGACTGCACTTTAAAGGGTGAAGAGCAAACGTGACCACTCTGAACCTTCTGAAATTCTCTGTGCGCGTTTCTGTTCCTTCACTGAATTGCAGGTTGCCTTATTTAAGTGGCATTGCATAGTCTGTAACTAGAAGGTCAAGTGGCGATTGTCAGGCCTTGGGTGGATTTCAAATAATTTATTTTCCTTTGTGCAAAGGTGTGGGGAAAATAAACCCGTGAAGCAAAGAGAGTATCAAAAGGGTGCTTTGCTCTGCTAGCAATATTTTTCATCAGTTCATCTCACAGCCTTTCAGAAAGTAGCTAAGCAATGCAGTCTCCACTTTATAGAGGTGGAGGATACAGACTGGCTCTACAACTGTTCCCTAAAAGAATCTATCTGATATACAAGGCATTGAAATTATTGTGAGTGGCAACACAATAACAGTTAGATCAAACATCTTCTGGTTGATCAGTTTTCTCTCAAGAGGAAACGGTGCCAACTGGGACTAGGGCATATGTAGTGGAAATAAGAAACCATGAGACATGCCTTTGCAGTGACTGTGAAATGAGCCACCACTGGGAAATCTGAATACAAGTACCAAATATGCTGGGAGCACGAGTGGGGTCTGAAAACACTTCCCCAAAGGGAGATCCTGTTGAAACAGCATGACATAATATTGCAAGAGGAATAAATTCACTATGCAAACCACCCAGCTTTAGGGAACAACCAGCTACTGTGTCATTAGGCTTGAATGAAATGTCTAGTTTGCTCTTGGGGAATTGGAAGTGGAATGTCACTGACAGGAAATATGAAATGTGGGATTTCTTTTTCCCTGCAAGAATACATTTCTGCAGAGAGATATTTTCACAGCAGGAGTATAAAAGCTTTTTAGAAAAAAACATCATAGCAAACAATAACTATTTTTTTGAACTTGCATATAACTCTTGCTTTTTCCTATCTGTTTAAAAAAAAAACCATTTAGCTGAAGATGGAAGCTGTAATTAATTTTAACAGAGTTACCATTGTGATCTGTGAAACAGGGTCATGCACTTCTACAAAATTTATCCTAGAGTATTATTTCTTTAGCTGGTTCCTCTGAGAAGAAGAAATTGAGCTGTTGGGTCTATATTAATGTATATCCACTCTCTGAGTCAGACAGAGGCTGGCATTACAGACTAAGATGTTATGTTTACGTGGACTGTTTGACAGAACAGTTATTGAAGGAAAATAAAGAAGATGAACTATTCAGAACAAGTAGATAAGATTAAGAATACAAGGTCAAATTTCATGAAATAACTCAAGTCAGGCATAATAAAAATAAAAGGAAAGACATAGAGCATAAAAGTGATTTGAAGGGACAGGATGTTTGAGGACTGGATGTGTGCTAAGCAGAAACCCAATAAACCCAAATACACTGGTTATTACTTCCTTCACTGCTGCTACAAAGGTAGTTCAGTTACTCATTAGTCATTCCTTACAGAGTTACAATCTATCATAGCCTCATCTATTCCTTACTCTTTTGGGAATACAGAAAGGAAAACAAATCTATAAGCTATCCCCTCCCCATGTCCCCCAAAGACCATTAGAAAAGCTTCCTCATCCTTCAGAACAATCAATATTAAACATCTTTTACTTTGCCAATGATTGATTCTTCCTCATTTCCCATTACTCATAAAAAAAGGGGACGTTTGGGCTCAATTTTTATTTTTTTTTTTTAAGAGGTGATAGAGCTTTGAGTACTTAAAAAATTCATGAAAACTTTGCAGTTGTTCCTTATACGGCTTTGACAGGAACCTTGAGGAACAGGAATGCCTCAAGAATGAAAGCTTCTCTTTTAGCTCATCCTCTAAAGCCCATGAACACCCAGTGGTAGATAAAGAAGGCAAGAGCTTAAACCTTGTAGGTAAATGCTGCTTTTACCATATATCACAGAATTTTAAGGTTATTCTACCTTGTAGAATTTGCAAGTTGAAATCTTAGATACCTTTAAAAGTCTTGGTGAAAAAAGCCCGTTCGGTTAAAAATAAGTAAGGAAACTTGTCTTTTTATTCAGAACATTTTTTTAACCAATAGTAAAGTAATTTGATGTAGGTTTGAACTGGCAGTCTGACTGCTAAAATTAGTGTGAAAATTAGATCAGTATGTTGGTGCGAATATCAACCCCACAAACACACACACAAAAAGGTCCCTCAATTTTGTTAGTCTGTTTTTGAAAGCCCTATCTACTGGATGGGACAGGAACACAGACCTGAAAAGACCACCTGTGTTACTGAATGCGGCTGCTGTACAATTTTGGGTGTTTTGCAACAGATGTTTAGTTCAGAGTATGTCCAGAGTCAGCAGAATACTCCTTAACATTGTAGAGCAATTTCAAAACCTTTAGTAAATGCTGAAAAATGCAATCATATGTGTCACAGGAAGAGGAGGTCACCACAATATCAAAATGCCCTGTACTGGTAAGAATAAAATTCACATGGAATTCTAAGTAGTAAACTATACTTTGCTATTCAGAAGAAAACAAGGACCTTTGAGGCAAACTCTGCTTTTCTGACTTGTGAGGAAAGTCTCTTTCCATCTTAAAGTAGCAATAATAAAGATAATGAAGTAGGATAAGCAGCCTGCTTTTATTGAACCACTTCAGAACTGTATGCTGCTGAGTCCTTAGCAACATGTTTTCTCCTATACCATTATTTCTTCTGACTATAATAAAGTTAAATCAGACAGTCTACAATATTGTGCTAGGGATGTTCAATCAGTTCCAGAGAGTGTCCATGTGAGTTAATGCAATTTGAGGAAAGCAGTCCTTGAGTGCTCATATAAGATTTGTGTTCAGTTTTGTTAATTCAGACAGATCCTAGCAGATGTCTGATTAGACTAATTTAAAATTAAATGACAAGGAAAAAAGGTTGCATTCATTTAAAATGATTGAACAAAAAATGAAAACTCTGTATCTTTTTGTTTGCTCAGTGTAGATTATTTCTGTAATAGCCTAGCTTGGCTTCCTTGTGTCCCCTCTTCTCAATTCACAGTAAAATACGCATACACCAGGCAGTACATTTTCATTGCAAAGATTGCTTTTAAATAAGCAAACATTCTAAGTTAAACAAACATTTGGTGAACACAGCACTATCAAATAATCAGAGGAACTAAAAATAAGGAGTCGGAAGATACTGTGCTGGGTCCTCCACAGGCTTGAATCCTAGCTGCCATCGTGGGCTCTGGTTATTTAGCAAAATCAGAAGTCCTAGTTCAGAAGTCCTTCCATGTGCATCAAAGGAAATAAGGAACTATGTTTCCTCTGCTGCATCAAATGATTGTTCCAGCTAATCCTTTTCTGAAAGACATTTTTATAAATCTGAATAGTTTATGCATTTCTTGGAGTTTTATTCAGCTTTAGTGTTGATCAGGCTCGGGTTTGCGCAAGTGATGTCATACAGAGGGTATCAAAGTGAGATGTGGAATATGCTTTGAGTGCATCTGGATTTGCCTGCTTAAAGGTGAAAGAAAAGGATAGGTAGTAACATTCAAATCAGGGTAGAAATTCTGGATAATTTAAAAAATACCCTGGGATATTTTTTTTTTAAAGGAATTCATAGTGGGGAAAAAAAAAAGAGGAAGAAAGTAGGAGCCGTTTGGTATTTTCAAAAGTTCCGAAGCAATTTAGCGAGTTATTTGTATCATTAAGCACTAATTTCAGAAAACTGGCTTGTAGGAGCCTGAGTCTCACTGGAAGTCAAATACTCCTGATACTGGGTAATGTGGTGAGACTGGAAAGGTGAAATTACATGTGACAAGGTCCAGATGACTCATGTAGTACTTCAATAGTAATTGGTGTGAGAAGCATTTGGGCTGGAGAAATGTCACCAACTTGTTTATGTGCAGAATCCTCAGTGTGTGTGTGTTAGTGGGAGGGTGACGTGGTTTAGATCTTCTAACTGTATTCTAGACTGCTCTTCTTTAACTCTTCAGCTATCTGACCCCTTTTGTCACCTGTGAGCCGTGTTCGGTGGTGTACAAAGGTGTTCACCTCCTGAAGTGAGACCTCAGCCACTGGCCTTAAAAAACACATTTACGAGGGGGAGTCTAAGGGGACTGCAGTCCCCAAATTGGAACTGAGCAACATGATGTGATTTCTCAGTCATGGGGAAGATGGTTCTGGCTTTACACAGCCTTTTAGACGCTGGTGAATTTTGGTCTCTTGAAACTGTGTAACTTTGGATACTTTGACGTTTGTAGAAAGGCAGGTGCCAAGGGAACTAAGGGGAGTAATTACTCCCTACCAAATTTCCAGCTCTTTTGGCACGGGACTGGAAATCTGATTATTTCTAGCCTATGTTTACAATTTTTCCTGCAGATCCTCTTAACATGCCAAAGGACAGAGGTTCTCCACGGCTGCAACTCATACTATAGACCTCCTCCACCATATGAGGTAGAGGGAAGATGTTGCCCTGTTTAAATGTTTGGGCCCATTTGATAATTTGCACCTTTGAAGGAAAGCATCTGACATTGTTCCAAACACCCATACTGCAGCTTGAAAGGACTTCTATTTTTAATGTGGTATCTGACCGTCAAGAGTGGACTCAATAATGCACTAATAACAGTCCATATGCTTTCAATGTACTACAACTAAAACATTGAAAGTTCCCTGTAAAAGAGCCCAAATCTGTTGCTCCTAGAAGAAATGTTGTGAGGGTTTTGCATAACCTGAGTTGTACCTCTTTAAAATAGTGTGTACACACCTTTCACTCAACAGCCAAAACTTTTGAATTTTCTAAATTTCATTCCCATAGTTATCTCTGGAACATTCTTCAAGCAGAATTAAATGATTTCTCCATGATCTCAGTATATTGCAGGAAATATTAAAGAACTAACTACCTGCAATACCTAAGGCTACAAACATAAAGTATGCAATTAAACCTTAGATAATAACTTTTTAAACTTGCCTTTAATATCAAATGAATTTCAAATTAAAAAGGAATTTTATCCAATATAGCATCATTTAATATATTAAAAAATTCTGTTGTATTTCTTTGCTGTAACAGATGCACACCTCGGCTCTTATTTTATACCAAATGTGCTAGCATGTGATTCTGTGAGAAAGTGTTCTTTAGGAAAAGTAGACTTTTTCTTTGATTGCCTCATGGGCTGCTGAAGGGATTAGGGATGAGCCAGAAGCTCCATTTCCCGTGTTAGCAGCTTCCTGTGCTGATGCAGAAGGGGTAATCACACAAAGTGCTTGCTCCTTCAAACTGTTCTTTGCATTGTCTCTGATTCACCACTCGTCTTACCCAGAAAAGGGGAAATAACTGATTACAGTGTCCTAATTCTCCAGCTGTGAAGCTCTGGTGGTGACCAGGGTCATTCTACGTAAAGGATCTGAAGAAAAGTAACGGTGTTGTCCTAAGAAGCAGAAATCAGTACAGAAGTTGTGCTATTCAATATCCAGGGCTTTCTCTGAGACTTAGAGAAATTAAGCTCTATTTGCAAATAACTTCCAAGAGATGCAAAAGGCCAGAATTTGTATTTTAAATAGGTTTGTTTCCTTTTGGTTAATTCTGAGCCATGATTCTTGGGGCTGGCCTTGGTCTCCTTATTCAGCATGTAAGAGCAGGCTCCTCGTTTCCTGTTGTGCAGTCAGCAGTGCGGCTCTAATGCCATGGGTTTAATAGGGTGAGCACACTTTCTGTAACAGAGAATACTGGAACAGTTTAAATCTACTAATACATTTGTTACTTTATCAAGCGGAGCATATCCTGCTCCGTGTGTGGCAACCAATTAGCCTTGGTTAATTTTAGCATGTAATACAGACGGCAATTTCTTGGAAAGACAGAGTTTCTGTATCAGCTCTGCAAACTTCTTGTACTCTCCATCAAGTTTACGGGTCTTGGAGGAAAGGAGCTCATGGACAAGGAACAGCTGGCACAAGCTGATGAATTCAGGAAAGTTGAAAGTGATGTTTCAGAAAGGCAAAGTGCTTTAAATAATCAGCCGAAACACTAGTGCCCGGTCTCTGTTCCTCAAGTGCTGTTGAGGCTTCTGGGTTAACTAGATGGCATCAGGTTAGCTAAACGCGCTTCACACCCGCTGCTCCAGAATGAGCTTTACCCCTTCTTTCACATGGGGTCTTTGCCACAACAATCCACAAATATGTCATCTTCAGCCTGCATTACCAACACTCATGGATTACCAGATTTAATTTGTTCCAGTTTTACTGCACTACCAGGCTCCATACATAGGGCACATGCACACATCTGAGGAGAAATTTCGCTATTCAGTTAGCCTTTTCATAATCCTTTGAAGTAATTCTGTATCACCAGTGGTGAGGGATGTAACGCAGTTTGGAAATCCCTCCTTGAGCACATTGTATCTGAAACAGAATAATAAAGTGGACGGGGGAACACAAACAGTGAAATACAGTTGATTGCACTGCATTTTAAGAGGAAACAAGAACACTGCTACACTCAGTCCTGGGAGAATCTGCAGTTATGTGTTTAAGGGCTCCATGAGCAGACTCCTGCAAGGCCAGGAATAGGATTTTAAGCTTGAATGGCTAAATGGAAATAGGGAGTAAATGTTCCTCGAGCCTGCTTTCCCCCTGCTCCCCTCTTCTGAAGAAATAAGGCATTGAAGCTGAAATGATCTCCCAGGTCCCCAGTAGATATCAGTTGTTATGCTGTAGGACAACTCGTGCCTATAGAAGATAGATATATGACAGCAATAGTGATTATTTTTAATTTGCATTTCAGTAGTCAGGTTATTACATATATGAGACTTCAATTATGATTTTAAAAGGCTATTTGGATGTGTTCCAGTGTGTACTGTAAGAGATGAAATATCCATTGTCCCAAACCTGTTCATGCTGCAGAGTGGCTGGTTGCTGCAGGCTCTGCTTTCTCTCAAAAGCCAGCAGTAGACAAATTTTGATAACACTGGTATGTTGGTATTAGATATTGGTATCATGTATGGTTTACAGAAGAACGAAAAGTTGCTACCAAAAGAAGGAGGAGGAAGAGATTTATACTTCCCTGAAGCAGAGTTGTTTACCAGCAAGTTAAATGCAGGAGATGACTTTCTGATGTGGCCTCAGGATAAATAAAGTAGTTTTTCTTTTATTTATTCACCAATGTCATTTGTTACCATGTGGTCTACTTCTAAAATTATAAATACCTCTATCTACACTTTACCTTAGCTGGGATTGGATTGTAATTTGAGATAACTGGGTAACAGTAAGACCTTCTTCTTAAGGCTTAGTGAATTTATACATGCGTATCGCAGCTTTCCAGCACATCCTCCAGTATATCTGATGGACAACAGAGTGTGGAAACCTATTTGGCAGGGCAGGTAGAAAGACACAGGGTGCAGGGAGGTAGAAATGTCTTCCAGTGATTGTTGTGGCACTGAAGACTGATATTCAATGAAATAATGGGGCTTGTAATTGAAATGCATTTATTACAGAGAGTAATGTCACAAGATTTATATCTTTTTATACCCTAAAATCTGGGGGGGTGGGGGAAAGGTGGCTTTTTACTCACTCTGGTTTTGTATATTCAGCAATACCTCAGTATATATACTGCCGTGTCTCTCATAGATTTAATGAAATTTATGCTGCTTTTAAATCAAAAGAAAACAACCTTGCGAGTATTCCTGTGTTGTTGCAAACACCACCATGAATAAGTATCTCATGGAATAAACATTAGGTAATTTAATACAGTTAAGATTTTTCATAAGATATTTTTGGGCAAGGCAAGAATAGAGCTTTGATGTTAAAGAAGGTCAAGAAATTTCATATGAGATTGTGAGAAAAATAACTGAACTTATAACATTTTGTTTTAAACCGAAGACTGGGAAGAAGCCACAAGCAATAGACTTTCCATTTTTGCCTCCAGCATAAAAATGTACAAATGATGCATGAAGTATCAAAAGAAGGGGAAGATGGAAAATAGACTGTCAAGACTGTTGCTCTATTTTGCTTTTAATAAGGTGCAGAGAAATTGCTGTAGACAAAGGGCATAACATATTGGGATCTGCAAAGTTGTATGCTCAGTGAACCCCGTTCTCCTCCTTACCAATACAAGAGCACAATCTTGTCCTTTAAAGCCATCATTGCATCAAGATCAGTCCCCTTCATCTCTGACTCCCAGCCCGACTGCTTTGCTTTGGGAGAGCAGAGCTCAGCTCACTGGCTACAGAACAAGCTTGCTCACACCTGGAGTCTTTCGGTAGTTTTTTGGGAAGGAAAACTCTACTAATCATATCATTCTTTAATAATTTCTTTGTTGTCTTGAAGCACACACTCCTTTCACTTACCTCCCATCTCTGCTTTGCAATTAGCGTCTCCGCAGGGGAAACGTTGCCAGCAGGTGTGCGCTCACCTCGCATCTCTCTGACAGCTTTTGCCACAGCAGCCTTCTCCCCGCAAAAGCTCCCGAGAGGACTGCGTCTCCCTTCCTGCCTTAATTCTGACGAATTGGGAGCTTCAGGGGCTGTCTCAGCCATTCAGAAGCATGAAGGGAAGAAAAGAAATATGTTTCTGTAACCTTCCACACACGTGGTTTCCGTTCCAGTAACCTGCAGTCTGGGTAGAAACAGAAAATCTAGCTTTGCTAGATTTTTCTTTGGTCTTATACTATATGGCATGGAATATCCAACTGTATCTCATAATATATAATCATGTTTCTGAATTATTTTTATTTGAAATAGAACTGAAGAACTGTCAAACTACCACAGCTTAGTAAAAGAAACTACCAAAATTTAAGAATAATTAAAAAAAAAGGGTCAAGATGACAATTTCATTTTTGCATTTAATTACCAGGAAGTCCCAAGAGACTTGAAACTCATTTTGCTAGTTGACCATTAGAAGTTCATTTAGTTACTTAGGTTCTTATCATCACTGAACTATGACTGTTCTTCACAACTTCAGGCAGGATTGTTTTGAGTTAGGATTTTTTCCCCCTGTTATATAGAATATGGTATTTTATTCGTCATTTAAAAACTAGTCTGAAGCAAAGATGAGATTGCCAAAAAATCAGGACTGATGCAAGTTGCACTTAAAATTCAGTACCACAAGCGTATCTACCACATGCGTACCTGCCTGAGTTAATCTCTTTTAACTGCCAGCACTAATTTTTGAGCTGACTGAGTGATACATCCATCTGGAAAACACATGCCAACTTAACCAGAAGCGCATTCGCAAGTTTTCTATTTAAAAGCATAAATCCCTATTATTATAATCAGCACAAACTTACAGATCAGTACCTACTTGTGTTGACATTCAGTTTCTAGGCGCAAATGTTGTTCATTTGTTCAAACAGCACAGGGTTAGGGGATTCTCTCAGAGCGTATGGTGTCTTCTGAGGATATGCCTTGCCCTCCACTGACAACAAAGATGTAAAATAGCTTATCTTTTTGTTGAAAGTAATTATTGGCAGTATTATGAAAGTTGAACATAATTATCCTCTACGCAAGTCGTATTGTGCTGTTTGTACCACAAACAAGCTGGGTGAAGATGTGCAAGTAGGAGTAAGCTTAAAACACAGTGTATCCATTAATGAAAAGACCAGTAACCATTCCAGACTATTCCATTGTGTAACTGGAACCAAAAGAGAGCATATTTCAGAAAGACTTTTTCAGTTTTTATACTGAGCTAATTCTTGAAGAAATATATTAATTCAAAATTATTATAAAAGCAGGCATAGGCTGAAAATACTGAGCAACCTGATCTTGTTGAAGGTGTCCCTGCTCACCACAGGGGGGTCGGACTTGATGACCTTTGATGGTCCCTTCCAGCCCAAGGCATTCTATGATTCTATGATTTATACCAGCGAGAGATACGTAGTAGCTATTTTTATGATATTATCTTTTAAAATTAATTTCTGTTTAATAATGGTATATTTCCCTATCAGAAGATGTTTGTGTACTCAGAAGTCTGTGACATACAAGTAGAGGGTTATGTGTCAATATGATTCATTAATAAAAATTAACTCGTCTGTGTGTACAAATTTAGGCTTTTTTCAGGCATCTACAAACAATCCCCATATGCCTGGATGGATGCAAACTGTAAATGTGAACAGAACTGCTTAAACCTTTACCACCCAAATCACAAGCTTGAAAACTCCACATTTTAGCATTTAATAGAATTGTAGCAGATGGGAAACTTTTTCTAGCTGTACTGTTTAAGACACCCCTCTGAAATGTACTTGTTCTTCTACGTTATTTTTTTTCCATACAGATAAACAGGAAAATTGGCTTCTGAGATACCCAAATCACCAACAGTTCTGTTTATAAATATAACAGCAAGCCTTAAAGCGAATGCAATCAGAGTTTTCACAGATGTTTTTCCTGAAGGGCAATAATAATAGTAGACTTTGAGCAACTTTCATACCTGGGAGCTTAGAACGTCCTTGCAGAAAATCTCCTCAGCTGTGCCACATATTCTGTAGCACCTCTGCCAAAAGATAACCATAAAAAGAAAAGATATGAGCACAAAGAAGAGTCTGTCCCAATGCATTCTGAAATGTGGAATAATATTCCATATTCATTCAGGGCCAAATTCAATCCTTGCAGCTTATTCCATCCGCCACCAAACTGGAGGCGTGGCCCTGCGCTTGCGTGTGGGCTGTGCTGATGCAAAGGAGGGATGCTGATCAACTGTTGTACCTTTTGAACAAGGTCTTTTCTCCCAGTACTCTAAATTTTGCCCAGATTGCCACCCTCTGCTTAGTTTAATTAAAACCAGTTGAGATTTTTTAGGGCAAGTGAGATAAGAAGGACTTGTTTCGCATCTCCTTTGCAGGCTTTCCCTCTAAAGGATGCTCCTTCTCCAAACCACTGTAAGAAAAAATAAATGACATACAGAGTGCTTTGAGCATGCACACGTCGGGGCTGAAGCATTTGGCATGTATAATAATTACCTTCTTTCCATTTGCTATAAAGGAGCAAGCCAACAATATCCAGGTTTTTTTCTGGGGGTAGATTATCCACTGTTGTAGTAATTTTAGAGGCAATCCAATTACTAATAAATATCCTCAACACAAAGCATAGCAATTTTGTGCTGGAGTAACTGCTCTCACCTACCCCCGGGCTCAGCCACTGTGCTTTTCGCTCTTCCAAAAGTGAGGTCACTGGCAAGAACGTTGTTTTTGCTGGAATTAGACAAGTGCAGGTGGTAACGAGAGTTAATTATATAACAGTATGAATGCTAGATATTCTAAAGGATGTCGAGCATTTTCCACTGATCCTAATCTGTTTGGGAGCAAGCAGCACCTGTGAAGAAACATTTCGCATGAAAATGCAAGTTTGGAGGAGCTCAGCACATGGCCTTGTCCCAGAATTCCTTTAATGCTGAACTTGAGCATAAAAAGGGGGAGATAACAGCTGGAGGAGAACTACAAAAAGTGATACTACAGAGGAAAACATACAAGCCTATACGTCTACAGGAAAATCATCTAAACCACATGAAATCTTGCTTACAAAGAAGACTGCTGTAAAATTCTGCTCATAGAGGAATCTCACTGCAGAGAGAAAATAAACCCTTCCCGTACGTGTAAGGTCCCACTGCAGCTGGAACAGTGCCTGCAGTTCTGGGCACCGCGTGGTCAGAAGCCCTGGCAGGCGGCGGGGGGAGGTCACACTCCAGTAACGAAGTCATCAGGGGAGCAGAGGATTTCCCCCATCGCCCATCGCTGTTTGAATCCATCTCCTGCCTTCTGTTTTCTGCTTAGCTTTCTGTGTTTCTTCTTCAGGGTTTGCACCTCACCAGCTACAGTAGCAGCTCTCCAAGGGATTACTGATATTAAATGACTTGTGTTAAGGCAGTAAAAAAACCTTTGCACGTGTGTAACTTCGCTAAGCAAGAGCTAAGGTGAACAGAAACCAGGAACTGGGTTTTGGTACAGGTAACTGAAGGGTGCATATGCCTCTGAAAATGGAGAACACTTTGAAATTTCTAACACTTTGTTAGAAAAAAAATCTTCTCCTAGTGTTGACTATAAACTTCCCATGGTACTCCTTCATAAAAGTCAAGTTTACCGTAGCATCCTAACCTTCAGTATTCTCCTCCTATATTTTCTGTTGTGCAGCACCTAGTGTTTTACGGTTACCAGGTCTGCCTTGGAAATGACTGTATTTTAAGTATATATAGTGTTCTGGAAAGTCTGTCTGTTTTAGCAGCTGAATCTGCTTGGGTGTCAGCAGGACCCTTTGTAGGCTCAGGGTTAACGCTGGTTGGAGACAGGAGCCGAATCAACCTCTATTTCAACAGCTTTAGGACGTTTTGTTTCAGTCCTAGTCACTCCATCTGCTTGCAGATTTCAAACCTGCCACCCTTGCTTCTCTGACAAAAGCACATGGAGCTTGATGAGAATTTAAAAATCAAATAAAAGGAATGGGTGGGATCCTGGGTGCTCGGTTCATGCATAGGACAGAAATAGCCTGTAGTTTGTCGGCTGTAGTGAAGGCTGTGCACAGTTGGTAGCTCGTTGTTTCTGTCACCTGGCAACGTAAGGCTGCCTCCTTTTTGGGGGAGGGTGCTGATACATTTTTCATAGGATAATTGACTGGCGTCTGCTTTGCCAATACCTAATAATGAGGAAAAAGTTGTTTGGTGGTTTTTTTTCCGTGGGAAGGAGGTAAAGGATTGCTCCAATTCCCTCGGTCTGTAAATGAGCAGTCAGGCATATAAATTAGCTTTTGATTTTAAGAAAAGAATCATTTTGGGGTGCAGAGGTGGAAATTCACAATGAGATGATTTTAACCCTTTTATAGAAATGCACTTTTTCCTGTAATGTACCATTATGCAGTTAGAGGCTGAAATAACAGCACTGACATCTGGTTTACGGTTCACAGAACCACCCACAATAAGATCAGTGCTATTACAGCAGCTACTGCCCCAAGCTTTGCTGTGCTAACAGCATACAGTTTATACCTGTTGGTTAAATTTGGATTCATCCTATCATTTATATTTCAAAGGGTGGGTGCCAACATATCCAAAAGACCAAAGTCAGTGTCATGCAAGAGAGTTGAGAACGGTGGTCATCTGTCCTGCTTTAAAGAGCTCATTATGTTGCAAGATGCACAAGTTCAGGGGGCCTGTACAGAGGGTGCCTCCGTGCACGGCGCTGGGGCCGTACAGGGCAGTCCTGAGGTGTCCAAGGAGGACCACTGGCTTGGTGGTGGGCTGGATGTGCTGGTCATGCTGCCCCACGAGGGTCTGCCAGGCTGCCCAGCCCTGGAGCAGATGTGGTGTACGCTCAGTTCTTCAGATGAGAAGAAATTCAAGGGCTAAATGCCACAAATCCTCACGCCGTAGTGAGTGAAGTGTGTGTATGTGAGTGAAAGTGTAGCACATGTTTCTGCCCGGTGTCTGTAGGAATGAGGAGGTGAAGGCATTTTGTAGTACTGGCCCTCACCTGGAATCTTGTTGTAATTGCCGGTGCATTTTGTTCAGTTTTATAAATAGGAAGGCAGGCAAAGTGGCTATTGAACCAGAAACCAAAGTGGCTCTTGAACGACAGATTGTTGCTAGAGTCACAGTCAAGCTTTGGAGTGACTGCTTTTTAAAAGAATATCCTCCTATTAGCACCTGTTTCTCGTGCTGGAAGGAAGATGTGTTACTACCTGAAGGGGGGAGCGTAAAGGCACAGGTATTTAAGACAGTTTTGCCTCCTGTTCAAAGGGGCTAGATCTTCAAAAGTGTTCAGTGTACAAGAGGTCCCACAATTTTCTAAACCACTCTTTTGAAAAGCTGTTGAAATCAACAGTGTTTTTCCCTTTGACATGCTCGGGGTTTGTGTCATATTCATCTGGGAGATGGAGCAGGCCCTTAATGGTATTAAGTTTATTACCATAACTCAAAACGCATTAGAGATTCAGAGCACACTAACTCCAGGGTGACTACTGCCAGCAAATTAGCTTTTACCTCTTCTAAACCGTCATTTTTTTGAAGTGTACGAAGTAAGAAGAGAGGTGACCGGTACTTAAAAATCACTGCCTATTATCAGTCTTGTATAGGTACATCACACTGTATTTAGTTATGTTAATGTGTGTGACTTATGCACGTATGTGCGTATTTATACATGTACATACAGCAGAGCTGAACCCATTAAGCCAGGACAAGTAAACCTCCATGAAAAACACAAGACATCACCCACCTACCCAAATCAATCAGCATGCATAAAATCCACAGAAAATGTCAGTACGTATTAAGAATGGAGCACATTTACATTTTCCTGAAAAGTGTACTTTACATTCTTTTATCACAACGTGAAATTTGCTTCCTCCTGGAAGCTATTGGAAAGCTCTTTATAACCTGATTAACGCAGCCCTTTGGGAAACGGAAACCACTGCGCGGCCTGTTGCAGAGGCAATTTCAGCATGACTCTGGCCTTGCAGGATCACAGGATTTCTTCCAATTTGATAAGGCTCCCATTTCCACAGTGAAAGAAATTCCTTAAACTGGTTTCTGAAAGCTGTTTACTTGTATTATGGTGAAGAAAGATGAACCTGGTGCTCCTGTGTTGGTGCTTCTAAAAGTCTGAGACTGAGAAACATCCAGACTTATGTAGTTTAAAATGAATTTGCTTGCTGGGGTAAAATAAATATTGGTCCATCACCATTTAGTGGTGGTACGTTCTGAGGTCAGGACCCTAAAAGATCACAGATCAAGAAGTAGGGGGGATACCCTCCTTTACATCTGCAGAACCAGATGGCGTGGTAATAAATATTAAATGATATTTCTAGCTAGAAGATGATCTGTATTCTGCAACTGTATTTCTTGTATTGAAGAAAGGGAAGTGAATTAGCATCCCATGGATGTATTTTATTTATGCTTTCTTATTTCCAAACTTGATAAACACAGAAATAAAACTCAGACATGTAGAACTCCTCTTAGTTAATCCAGCTTTTAATCTAATTTTGCTAGAATTTAATTATTTAAGATGAAAATAGAAAAAAAAATCCTTTAAATTATCATAGTTTGGGACTGAAAATATGCAGGTTTTTTAACAGCCACTAAAGAGCAGAAAACAAGACATTCCAGGAGGCTTTTAAAAATCTCATATTGCAGAGAAATAAAGGGAACCTCCATTAGATGTGAGTCTTCTCATAAAACCCAGTTTCATTGCAGCCCATCTAATGACCTCAGTGGGCTTAACCCTGCTTTACCGTGTTGCAATTGAGAACAAAATAAAACCCGTCGTGTGTTGTGCAGAGTTGCATACATGGAAACAACCGGTTTTAGCATTCATCACTGTATATGGTCATATTTTAAAGGACAGCTCTGTGTATATTATGTTCACATGGACATTAAAATATTCATCCTTAGGTTTCAGGGAAATCCTGGGGAATATTATTCGATCTTTATAGCAGTTTGGTGCTCATGTTACTGCAGGTATTTTTACAAAGAGTTTTGCTCACCTGTTTGTTTGCTTGCGTTTTGTGAGATGTGGGTGTTGAAACCATCTGTGGGCAAATGACCACAACAGGACAGAGACATCTCTGGCTCATCACTGGCCATGGCCACAGTTTAACCTGTTCCACTAATTTTATACTCTGGGAGATGTGGAGAGTATTTAAGGGATTTCTTGCTGTCATTGAAAGCTGTTCCTTGTGTTTGGGAGTGGATAATGTTGCCGTGAAAGTCACTGGAAAAGGGACTGGGAGCGCAGGAGAGGAATGTTAGTGGGAGCTGGAGCAGGAAAGGATGGAGAAATAAAATCCTCGGGTGGCAGCAGCTATGCGGGAAAGTTTCCTGGAGGAATGAGACATGACAGCTGGGGTTCACAAATCACTTGTTTGGAGTGCGAGTCACTCTATAACTGTGTAGCTGTGGGAACAGCCATGATGGTCTAGATGAGAGTGGGGCTGGGCTGGCAGGCAGGCTCCACCATGGGGACACTGCCCAGCCACTGGTCCCAAAAGCCTGCAGGTGTCTTACGCTGCTTTGCCTGGCAGGTGGGCCAGGGCACTTCTCGGTGCAGGTGGTCTCCACCAGTCCTTAAGGTAATGCAAGGTATTGTTCTGCTTTAACATCTTTTCCTCGGCGGCAGCATTCCGATGCTGTTTCGACTTCTTAGGACCCAGGATTCAGAGATCTGGCACCCATCACCTGCAGGGCATTCGCAGAACCCTCTGTTTAGCGTTGCAGTTCTTTTGCAAAGAGCACTGCAGATGGCCTTTGCACCTTTAGGTTGCAGGGGCTAGCTTGGAGGATTTCCTTGGCTTCAGAGAAAAGGCATGCCTGTAGCTCAGCTGGCCTCTTATTATTTGCACGTGGCATGTTTTCTAGTATATCGTATGAATAGGATACTACACGCATCTGCCTGCCATTTCAGGATAGTTAGCAAGTTTCCCTTCCCAATGATGCTCTTTGGATTCATAGCCCAAGGTGAGGATGTGTGCAGGTTGCTGGGAGGCTGGCCCAGGACTGATGGCATTGAATTGGGATTACTTGGAAAGTGTTGAACCACTGATCATCTGGAATCCATTTCATTCCTGCCAGGGAAAGGGAGAACAGAGTGCTCCAATTAGCTGGTGCTCATTTTCAACCATGTCAGTTAATTAGCTGAAGACCAACCAGATAGGAAAGGATTTATCATACTGCTTTCAGAGGCTCAGGCACTGCATGTTGCCCAGTTTCAGGCACTTGGGAATTTTTTCTTTTTCCAGAAGGCTGAAGACAGGAGGTGAAGGTGGACTCCCAGTTCCTTGTTCCTTTATGAGAAGGGCTAGGTGCTCATTAGGCTTCAGTTTGCAGCACATTGGTTGTAACCCGGATGACTTTGCTACCTAAAACTGTCTCTCATAAAAAAAACAGCGATACTCAGTATCATAATGGATGTGAACTAGGAATGAATTCAGCTCTTCAGGTATCGAGGTATATTTGCTACAGAATTTCTGTCTTCCAGGCAGAGACCTCTGCTCACTGCCTTGGTGATCTCGGAGCTGGAAGGGGCAGAAGCAAGGAGACAAGCCCTGCCTTGCACGCTCGTAATGGGAGTTGGTAGGGCTTTCCAAGGCACGTCTCTAATAAAAGTGGACACAGTTTGAGTTGTATAGCTGACCAGCAGCACTGGGGAGTGATTTGTGGATTCCAGATTGAGCCTTGGGTAAGGAGCTGGAAGTCTAAGTCTCCTCTTTCCTATTCCAGCACAGTTCCAACCATCTTGGAGAAGTAGTTACCTTGGACTCTGGATACACACAGGTGAATCCATGTCCTGGACAGTGATTATATGCAAATCAAATGGTCTCATTTGACAATGTCATCCATTCGGATATGAGCATCTGTCTCTGGGAGCACTGATCATGCCTTGTCCCCATGGCAGAGAGACTCATCTGCACATTCTTTTCCCCATCCTTTAATTTTTTAGAGAACTCTATTTGCTACAAACAGAGCTTCTGCCTTGCTTCCCCAGACACTTGTCTTTGCATCCCTTAGCTCAGGCTCTTCCACAATTGCTCACTTCCTTTGACATTTCTTTTATTGCTCTCTCGTGCACTAGCTCATACTAACACATGTTAGAACAGTAACATCTTTTTGTAGTACTAGTTTTAATTAGTCTTCACTTTCCCCTGGGATGGCTGTTTGCTCTAAAGCTTTCTGCGGGTGCATATTTTGCACTCCGTGATTCAGTGCATTACCTGTATGGTAATACAACTGCCTCACCAGGAGCTTGTGGTGATTGCTGTTTAGGTGACTGTCCGTGTCTCCTCCCCAGTGTGCAGAATTCTCTGATCTTGGCTGATGAAAATTACTAGCGATGTGGAAAGAACATTTTTAATGACGAGAAAAGGGAAAGATGAAGGCGGACACTTTCAGAGCTACTTCTGTGATTTTGGTATTCAGAGCCCACTTGTTTGAAGGAAAATCAGCATCTGAGTCCCATAGATAGCTTTCAAGAAGTCTTTCTTTCAAAATGTGTTAAGAGCAGAAATGGAGAAAGTAGTTTATAAGACAAATAAGGAAGTGGATGATACAGTGCAGTAAGCTATTTTATCCATGCTTTGCTGTACTTACAATGACTAATCACAAGTCTAACTGGCAATGAAGTTATATTAGTTGTGCTACAAAGGCCTGTAGATCCACTCTCTGAATCTGCCATACGACACTTTCATGTTGTTATACTCCTGTACAGTGTCTTTGATTATTTCACGGTGTCCTGTGTTTAGCTGGTAGGCTCCATAAACCTTGACTAATTATTTTTACATTCTACATCTTCTCATTACAGCATGTTTGCCTGAACCTCTGTGCCGTGCTGTTCACAGCAAGTTTTGTGATACATATCAGATCATCAGCAGTTTTTCTTCTCTAAGTCGTGGAAAATATAAAACCTGGCAATTCTTTCTCACTTTGCTTTCTAACACCTGGTATCCTGACTTTGCTTATGTGAACTACATCTTGGCCTATTTAATTAGTCTTCTGTTTGTATGCTGTAGCTGACAAATTAGCTGTAATCAAAGTATTTATTATAACTGCCCATTTACCCTAGTTCTGTATGTGCCCTGCCACAGGGTTTCTGTGTAAACAGAAGCTCCCAGTAACCCCTGATCGATGCAGCGCGTTCTGTTTCAGCAGGAAAAAAACCCAAAGAAGTATTTCAGATTTTCAGGGGGACTTCTACCTGGGACAGAAGAGAGAAAGGACACACCATCCTCTTCCCTGGCCTTGACAAATCCCTTTGTGTTCCACTCTCATACATTCAAAATATTTCAGTAATGAATATTTGGTTCTCTAATCTGAGTACTTTATCCCCCTGGCAGTGCTCCGCCATTAGCTCCCCTTTGTGTCAGAGCACACGTAAGCTACTTGTTCTCATTTTCATGACCTCTCCTCACTCAGTTATTTCTCAATTCATTACTGGGATGTTGGCTTCATGGCCCAATAACACCAGTAGGCATTGCTCATCTCTGACGCTTCCAGCGAAGCCCGCAGCTGCAGGCTGCAGCTCTCATCTCCGCTGCGGGAAGAGCTCCTCCAGCTGCGCAGCCCCTTCACTGCTCCCCTCCAAACTCGGGCTGGGCTTTGCCGTCACCCTTGTAGAGACCAACAGCCTGGCACTGGGTGGGCAGCACGGGCACCTCTGCTTATCTGGCTGTTTGTCTGACTGTCTCTGTCCTTCGTGTGAATTAAGGCATAAAGCACCGAGCTCGGTGCAGACCTAATGCCTGAAAGGCCGAGAGGCACACAGTGCTGGGGACAAATATTAGAAAAAAACCTACGCTTCTGTTCGTGTGCATCTCTGTTCAGATACTGCACGCAAAAAAGCTCCAGTTTTTGTCTCCCTTTGTCTGGGCTTTGGCCGTACCTTTATACTGGCAGGGAAACCTCTACCTCTGCGGCACAGGTCTGTCTCTGCTAACTGGCTTCCGCCACATGCAGCTTGATTTTTTTTATTCTTTCATTTACTAATTCAACGAGCTGGGAAATCATTCCTGTGCTCTTCATGCAACCAGACAAGAAAGTGATTCTTTTGTAATTAGCTAATGCATCTATTTATGTGGTTTTTAACATGTTACCGTTAATCAATTACCATTGCAGGAGTTAGTAAAACTGCTTCTTGGTGCTAAGTGTTATATATTGATACCAGTTCAAACTGCTGTTTCTTTCTGCTCAGCCATTTATTGTCATGGTAGTCTGACAGGCTGTAACATGATGCTTATGGTGTGATATGTTGTAATATTTTCTTATGCCAAATTCCCATTGATATCAACAGGATTTTGGAATAAATTAGGTGAAGATATAACTTCTGTATGAGAGTGTCAGCATTGGACCAGTGGGCCAGTGAGTATATGGGGAGATTATAGACTGAATTGTTCCTAACAGAACTTGTGTTGTTCCTAAAAGAGAGCAACAACGGACAATATTGCATGCTCCATTGAATTATTTTCTTCATGAAGATAAATAGTGGTTTGAGGCTCTAGGCAATAATGCAGTTTTGGTTTATTTTAATTCTAATTCATATTTTACTGTTCCATTCTTGCCTGGGCACTGAGCATCCTGCTCTGTTCTCTTGTTACTTCCATGAAGAGCGGATATGAAACCAAAACTTGAGATTGTAATTTGACAGTCTTTAGTGCTGCTCCTCTCAGCATTATTCATCGCTTCAATTATTATCCTTTCAAGAACAAAGCCTGAAAAGGCACAGCAGCAGTGGTAACAACAGCCAAAAGACAAGAATGCCTGACCCGAACACCAGGCAAGGAGCAGTGCACAGGTTTGTCCTCCTCTCCTCGCAGGAGGAGGGAACGTTCAGCCCCTCATCCAAGTGCGCGATGAACGTACGATGGTCCCACATGGACCAAACTGCAAAAAAGCATTTTGTTCTTGAGTGTCTTATTTCTTTGGGATGTACTCTACTGCATTTCTGCCTATGCCATACATGACCTGTGAACGTGGATTGAGCTGCTGCCCATGCAACTGCGACTTTTCTCTGAGAGACTCAAAGACTCAGGAAAATCTGCACGTACTCTTGCTCCTTAAGACACTGTGATTTCTGAACCTACACTTTTCTGACAGTTTAATAGCTTCAGATTTATTAATTACCTTTTAAACTATTGATAAACTATCAGCGGAAAGAATGTTCTTTGGGCTGGATTGGGGTCCAGGAAGGTCATATGTTTTGTTATAAAATAAAAGATACAATTTTACATCCTAATGTCTGAAATTCCATTACGCCAGAAATCCTCTCACTGATTTCAGTGGCTTGACTTGCCCGACTTGCATGAAGGTGGCTTTATCTTAAGCTGCATTGTCTGTACACTTCAACAGAGCTTAGAAGAGAAAAGTCTGAGAGAAGACAAAGAATTAAACAGTTGTGTCATTAAGCCTTCAACATTTGCAAATAGGGCTTTGGCATAGTTTGACTTCCCAGTGGTAAGTACTTTGTTTGGTTTTGGTCATTTAGTTACTTATTAAACCTCTCAGAAAGCTTTTTCAATATTTTTCATTTTATTAACTACTGTCACAGAAACTGTATTTAATGCTTTCTCTCTTTTCCCACATTATAGTCCTGCAACATTTAAATTAAGAAAGTGGAAAGTGCAGTGATTTAATTATGAATCTGGAAAAAAAGTTTGCAGAACTTTCTTCTAACACACATACAGTAATTTTCATGGCATAAGAGGAACATGTACTGAATCTGCCATTATATTTAAAGGTAACTGAACCTTTTCGGCTTAGGGAACCTTTTCAGCTTAGCTCCACAATCTTTTTTGTTGGCAATAATCTATCATTTGAAAACTTTGCAAGTGGAATTTAGTACACAATAGCCCACCCACAGTCCAAAGCAGCTCTGTGGCTTTTATGAGTATACTAAACAGGCTCCTGTGTGGAAATAAAAAGGGCTTTTAACTGTTTCGGTGATGAGAATCCATAGGTTTATCTTTGTTACAGTGTCCACCCACAATTTTTTTCTTTCAGACAATTAAACACCAATTTGCTCGGACAAAAGTGCAGATAAAAGAATTAGCTTGTGCTTCAGTGATTCTTCATTAATACATGCAGCTGGAATTGGTCTGTGAGGGATGTGGCAAGCAAAGTGCTGACAGATGCTCCACATAGCAGTAACTATTGCTTTTGCCTTTCCAAGTTCAGTTTGAACAAGGTCCCGTCGTAGGGGGACCCTAGTTCATGGTGTAGCTCTCTCTTATTGTGAGATTTCCAACAAAAGAAAGCATTGCTACGTTAGCTTTGCTGTACCGAAGGCCTACAGGGAAGGCGAGATGATCCGGTGAAGGGCGGTGCGCTGTTGGACTTGGGTCAAGCCGGTTTGCTCCTGCTCAGGACTCGGTACTGCACTCGATCCTGCAGCTTTTGCCTGGCCTGTTGTCCGCAGGAACAGAGGTGTTTGGGCCATCCGTGCCACAGGCTGGAGTCCTAGCAAGATGGTCATCAGTGGGCTCTTGGGTGGGTTTCCCAAGCAGTCTCGCCAGGGACGTGGGCACGGGGACGCCACAGGCTGCAGCCTTAGAGTGAAGTCAGTTACACAGGAGAACAAATCAAGTTTGCACATTTTTCTCACGGTTGTGTTTTGGCCCTCTTTCACAGCAGGCAAACTGCTTTGAAGCAGCCAGTGTTAACGTTGTACCCGTTTGCACTGCTCCCAGGTACCCTCGTTCACTCGCTGCGCAGTAAAGCACGCTGCGGCAGCAGAGCTTTCAGAAGGGCGTCAGCTGATGCCCGTTAGAGACTAGCCAGACAGTGAGGTACCATAATGCCTCAGCGGGAGCCCCAGCAGCATTATCTCTGGATGCACAACTAGCTTGATATCTGCTTTGAAAAAGTCAGGACCAAACTGTCTCAGTGTTAGATCTGAAAGTAATAAGCCCAAAAAACGCTACTACCTGGTGTTTCCTTTCATAACTAAGACATGCCCCTAACATGGCCATTAAAACGGTTGTGTGAGAGACGAGCTAATTTTATCTAGGAATGACATATAATTTCCCGGTGGGTTTTACTTTGCTGTGATGCTGCAGCCCACGTCCATGTTACTTATTGCTTCCAGAGAAGGGATCGTGGCCACCACCAGCAGCGCCTTCTGCAGCCCACAGCAGCTGGGCTGAGCAACTTCCCTTCCTACGGGAGAGGCAAGGTAATAGCTTTGGAGCATCGCCCTGCTAGTTTAATAAATACATTTTACAGTTTTTATTCTGTGATCTACAGCAAACAGAAAAAAATCACACGCAAAATAAGTATAGAAATATTATATATGAGATATTTTAATTAAAAGTTTTATTTATGACATTTTAGTCCATTTGAAATGTTGAGAATGGCTCTAGGTTTAACGCAGGGAGGATTTTCTTTATCTACATATTAAAAGGAAAAGGAAAAGGAATATGGTTGGTTTAACATTTTAAGTGCCTTTATGTCAAGTATAAACTGGAATCCTAGATTTTATTTTTTAATGAAACTTAATTCGGCCTAGTTAGGAAACCAATAACCATATTTCCTAATTCAGTTTATTAAGGTAATAAACACAGCTATTCCAGGAAATGAAAACATTTCCGGATATGAAATACAGTGTTCTCTGAAGAAGATATTCAAGTGTGGGTACCTGACATTTAGCAAGTAAGCCTGTGCATTTTGGTATAAAACAGAGTTCTTTATTTCTAAAGATGCTGGGTGTCATCTGATCTCACGGATGTCTGTGAACGTTTGTAGATTCTTAGCATTTTTGAGAACTCATCTGGCTTTATTTGGATGTTTACGGCGCCTTTGGATGTCTACTTTTAAGCAATGAGATATTCATGTGATTGTCTTAGGACCTGGTTTTTTGAATATGAAGACAGCTTCAGCTGCATTAAGCCTGAAATGACAGAACTGTAATTCATATTTAATAACGCACTAAATTCTTTAGAGGCTACAGTGAAAGAATACCAAAGTACAACATAGTTATTAAGAGAGGCCATTAGTCATATGCAGAGGTTTTTTATTCATCACGATCACTGAATTCCTACAGTTTTAAGAAAAAGTAAAGTGGAAAATACAAAAACTGGTCTATTGCCATCAAACCAGAACAGGAAAGTCTGGGTTCTTTCTCAGCAGGCAAGGACTCATGCAGTTGATGTTGAAGATTTTGCTTCTTTTGTCTCGAGTGACAATCATGTTTTACCCAGTCTGGGATCTTGGATCTCAAAAGGAAAGGGTTAAGAAGTCCAGGGCTGGGGCCGGGGCAGCTTTGCAGCCCCAGCTGGTTGAAGCTTGTGGAAAAGCCTGAAGGAACTGACCGTTCCCAGATCCCAGGAGTGGTGTCTGAACGGAGATTTAGCTCCGTATGGGTTTTTTGAAACAGATCTTCTTTACAATGCTATTGTTAAAATAAATAGTATTTTAAAGAGGCTGTTTGGCTGCAGGTTATCCCAGAGGGAAAAGATGTGCAGGGACGGGCCGTAGCCTCTTGGCCTCAGGTAGCAGAGCAGGGACTGAAAGGAAGGACGGTCTCAGAGTCGCTGCAGACGCCTTGCACCACATGAACGCTTGAGACCTGAGCCCAGGAGACAGATACACTCCCTGACACAAATTGAAATTCCCTGTTTACTCTATAAAACTTAGATCCTTAAATTGTAAAAGGAAATGTTATGATTCAGCAAGATGTTTTTTTCACCTGTGAAAATGTTTGTTTAGAAACATAGGCAGCTTTAACAACCTTTCTTATAAATCAGCACACTGATAATAGAGACATCAAGACAGCATTTATGGATAAGTACAGATTTTTTGAGCATTGATCCCAAATCATCCCATTCTTGATATTTCCACCTCTCTTTTAGTTTTTCTGTCTTTCCAGTAATTCAGTCATCCTATTCAATGAAGTTGCCCGTTCTTTTATAGGCACTTAACGCAATTATTAAAAAATATTAACTTGTAATTGCAAGTGAGCTATGTAGGAGTGAATTCCTTGGTTATGGAAAAATTTTGCATAAGTCTTGGTGTTCAGCAGAGGTCACTTTCATTTACAGTTTAATATTTTGAGAGAATTGCTGATGAGAGAGACATGAGGTTTCCCACGAAAGCCACGTCCGCTGCTCCGGAGATCTTCCCTGGTGGTCCTGTTCCAGGTGGCTGATCCTTCACTTCTTGTCTCAAGAACTGGACTGGGCTTGACAGCGTCCCGTTCCCCAGGACCTACAGGAGCTGCAGTTAATGAATCTTTTCTTTTTTCAGAGGTAATTACTCTGATTTGCGATTAAGGATTTTTTTACCCCCCCCCCCCCAAGAGGTGCCAATTCACTCTGTTGCTGTGTCACCAGTGGTTTCACCCGAGTGCTCGGCAGAGTGCCTGAGCGACCACGCACCCCTTGGGATGCAGGGCGGGAGGTCCAAGGCCCTGGGCACCCTCACGGCCCATCACACCCATTACTTGCTAAGGAAGTTCTGCGCGCTCTGTTCTCTTCTGTCTCAGGTACCTCTATCGCTTCCTCTTACGATTGTCTGAAAATATTGGTTGGTTTCTCTTAAAAAAGAGAGGAGGAAAAGAGAGCGAGCAGCTCTCGACATGAGGCAGGCAAAAATGCCCTGGCAACGCAGGGTAGTATGAGAGAAGCCTTTTCCATCTGCACTGAGCAAAAAATATTCAGCAGAGCTACGGAGGATATGATACAAGGAGACTACCAGTTATTTCCAGAGTCCTGTTACAAACCAGTATGTGTTTAGAGGCAATATTTAGAAATTCAGCAACCTTCTATCGCCCTCCAGGCAGAGCAGATCAGTTGAGTGTGCTTAAGAGGAGCACTCAGAGTAAAATGAGAGAAGAGGCAGTCACGAGAACCAGCCACTTGGAGAAATGCTTCTGAGATAGCTCCCGTGAAAAATTATCACTTAGCAGCAGCTGCTGAATGACACAGCACTGTTGCCAAAGCACCAGTCTGCAGCACCTGCTCTCTGCATATTGCTTTTTTTGGCAGCGGGTCGGGAAGCATCGCGCCTGTCCCTGCAGCTCCCCGAAGCAGCAGCTCCCTGTATCGATTCCTCGATGCAGGGAAGGGATGCTGTTGCTCGCAGGAGCGCCGCTTTCTCCTTGATGGCATTAGCCACAGAATATCATCTAGATCCATTTTTTTGTAATCTGCGAGTTGTCTGTGTGCTGAGCTTTGGCTTTTAACCCAGAAACTTTTCAAAACCATACAGTAAGGTCACTCCTTGTTTGTATTTCCGTGCAGTGTTTACCACAGTTTACGTTCTAAGAAACAGCATTAACGTGCTGTAATACATTTGAATAAAAGTGTTTTATTTCCTACTGGAATTTCATGCTGCTTGTGAATTTATGAATTGGATTTCCAAGGGATAGTGCTAAGCTCAAAGCAATTTTCAAAGGGGCAGGCAGAAAGTCATTAGCAACACTTTGAAAATAAATTCTTCCTGTTCTGCATCAGTGAGATTTGTGATCCCCTTTACATATATTTTATTATGATTATTCATTGGTTATCTTTCTGGCACTATTAAAGTAATCTGGAAAAATATATTGCATATTATGAGTACCACTTTTATTATACCAGCCTGCTAAGTAGGAACACAGGAACACTGAAAAGAGAAACAGAAGTGGGAAAAGATCTCCTGGGTTGGCATATCCTGTCTCCTGCTGGCACATCACATCATATAATTCCTTTTACAAGTATAAGTAATCTAAAACTCTATGTTCTGCTGAATTTGAAAGGAAAATATTATTCTAGTGTGTCTAAAGATGATTAAAATAAGCCAATAATAAATGTAATCATTGTGCATTATAATAGATAACATGAAGATTTTATTCCTACTGTTGCCTTATTTTGAGTTTTTGGGAAGAAAATTTGGTTTTGTTCTGTTTAGCTATCATTTGTTTCCCTTAGTGGGCTTTGTTGAAGAAATTGAAATAACTTGGATCATTTTTGTCTTCCGCAGCCTCACACAAAAACAAGGTTGTAACAACAGAGTGTCAGTGCCTATTACGGAGGAGCAGTGAGGTGCTCGGATGCTACTAAAAGTGGTGGCATATGGATCTCTACCTCTTGTTCGTGGCAGTCGGTTCAAGGCCCCTGCAGATGCAGGCTGGGGGCCCTGAGCCCCTCCCAAGGCGGCCTGCAGGCCCTGCCACCCAGCCCGGGCCCATCACCTGAAGACTCAGCTGATTCCCCACCAGGCTCACCTGGGGAACTTGCAAAGCTAGCCAACGTTTTCCTTGCAGGTTTCACTTTCTTGGGCTGGTTGTTTTGGGGGATTTTTTTGGTCATATGAAACTCTCCCTTCACTTGAAAGTAAAGAACTGTTCAGCAGACCTGTTTCTGCTGCCAGTGCCACAGTATCCTCATCACATCCGAACAACTGAACCATTTCCCATGTTGTTATTCCGCGCCTCTTAACCAAAACGAGTGCGTCTGCATTAGTGGTTTCGTTCAGCCCAGGCAGGAGCGCCCTTTGGAAACACACCTCCTGCTTGTCTCCCCTTGCTGCACTTCGGTTGCCATCTCAAAGTACCCACACTGGGTCTCTTCGGGAAGACGTGCTCCAGGAACGTGCCTACATGGTCCAGCCCCGAGGAGGTGGAGCATTCAGTGCATGGCCGTGAAATGTAGGTAGTGTGATCCGCAGGTCTTCAGGACGAGTGTGCCCTGAGATCCCCTCTTCCTGAGCTGTGCTTCCCAGCACAGACACTACCCAGCATGCCAGAAGGCAGACACCATTGCTCCAGTAGCATCATCTTCAGTTCTCATCTTACCGTACAAGTGGAATCCCGTTTTCTCATGGTGCCTGAGAAACAGACTTCTCGCTACCACACACAGTAAATAAGATTTGCTGTTATATATCTGAAGTATGAGATTTATTTTAGGCTACAAGAAGGATTTCATCTAAAAATATTTTCCCAAAAGGAGAGAGACGCAGCTGAAAAAACCCCACGTTAATTCCTCAGCGCCTCGCCTGCAGCGTTCTCTTTCTTCCAGCAGAACCCAGTGGAATTTACCAGCACAGTGGCTGAAGAGCTCTTTCGAATTATGGAGAGAGCAAAATAGCTCCTGTAGTGTTTTTTCCTAGCTTGTTTTAGCTGTTTCTCTCTTTCCGGTTGAAACTGCCTGAAGTGAGACTAATCAGCTATTCCTCCAGAGAAAAAAAAACAGGTGATGGGAAATAAAAATAATAAATCATGACATTTTACTATAAAGAAACAATATACATTGAGGGAGTAACTTTTACATCGTTATATTGCTATCTTCCACATTAGCAAGCTAATAGAATGAGAAGTTAATTCAAGTAGGTTGTTTCTAGCAAATTATCACACAAATACTGCCATGTCTACATGCACATTATCTACTTCAAATCGAAGTTAGATTTTGAGCAATGCGTTTTATCTTTACTATTTCTTTCCTGTTGTCCGAACCTTCCTTAAGGGAGATTATTTTTCCTATACAGAAGCACACTATAAGAGATGCCGTTTATTAACGAATGAGCATTTATTGCTACGGCACATTAGAGATACTTGTTAGATTAATTATAATTTTATTTTGGTGTGCACGGAAGCCTAGTTTTCATTCAAGGACGTGATTGTTTTTTCATTCTCTAAACACAGCTCAGGTGATTGGATACACAACTATTGGAAGAATTTTGCTCTGCTTTTAGTTCAGCTACATATGTTTTAGATAAACGGTTTTCGTATGATTTACTCCTGTGACCTAAATGAGAAGGCCACTGTCTCAAACACCGTTGTTTTTTTAGTCACTTGGCTAGAGGTCCGATCATTTCCTACATCTTTGTGAATTTTTGAGTCACGGTAGAACTCAGCACCTGGATGTCATAGCAATGTTTAAGGGCAACACAGAGCTAACGAAAGGTGTAAGAAATCTGCGGTGTTGTACGGTGATGTTTGGTACACAGCATCCAATCATAAAACTGAAAGGTTGTTATAGTGCACAAGTCAGAAAGGTAACACAAATGCTAAATTCATTATATCATCATACAATGTACGAAACCATCTTTTAGCTTCTCACAAACCAGATAAATCGTTCACAAACTGTCCCAGAATAGAAACAGCAATAGAATTCAGTGAAGTTGTCAGCAAGATTTCTTGAATGAATTTCAACACATTTCTCCCCTCCAGGAAAATGTTTCCATAGCAAATGTTTCTACAGCAAATTTCAACTTTCCACTGCCTATTAAAAATAACTTTCAAATATGTATATATATTTTTACATATAGTTGTAGAAGAATTCACATTTTTTTTCCCCAAGTTTCCCCAGAATAGCGTACACTTAAAGAAGCCATGTCTGGATGATTCAAATGCAACTGCAGAAATTCAGAAGGTTAAGAGTTACAGAAAATGTGAATTAGATTAAATTTTTTCATGTAACATTAACTCCAGCTGTTATTAGCTTTTTAAAAAGAAGTTTCTAAACAGCAAAATGCTCAAACACACATATAAGCACATGAATAATTCTATTAGTTTCAATAAGAAAACTAATTAAGGGTGCCCAAATCCAGAATGTAACAAGACGAAGCAGTAATGATCATTACTGAATTAGCATTACTTGACTGAGTTACGAATATCTGACTGGTCACCCTCCACAAAACACAAAGGGAGACAGAAAATGCCAGGTGGGGATTAGCCCAAAATGAGGGATCCTTTTCTAGACTGCTCCCAAAAACCAGATTTGCTAAGTCATAGCTCTTAGGTGTACTTGAGGCCATGGGTACCCGAAAAAACAAAAGAAACCCTGAAGGTGCAGCTCCACAGAAGTCAAAGGGAAGTCCGATTTCTCTCTTCTCGCCTTCCCATGACGTTGGGGCACTCCATCCTGGAAGCTTCTTCCCTGGCACGCGAAATGGCCCACCCCACCGAGGATTTCGCAGCAGGCTGGGTCCAACGCAGGAGTTAACATTGCCTCAAGGCACGGTCCTTTGCAGGAATTATTCTGCTAGCACCCTCCCTGCGTGCTGGCGAGCCTGTAAGGCAAAAAGTAATCGTGTGTGCGGTATGTTTTGCTCAGAGTCTTTGTACTACCTGGCTTCAGAGTTTGTCAGGACCAAAGCAGCTGTTAATCGTACGGTGCAAATGCATCATTGTTCTTGATTAGGCACTTCTGATGTTGGAAGCACATTCAGACTCCTAATCTAAAGAAAGTCAGGTAAATTAAAGTGATGGAGGATTGTTAATATATTTAAATGAAATGCAAGGTACATTTCCTTACTGGAAAGAACAATCAAACAACTTCCTTTTGAGAGCATTATGAACAATGGTTTAAGTTCCTTTTCCAGCGGCTACCTTTCAATTACAAACAGTTCAACACAGTTTTCACATCAAAATCCAAGTGGGATTGTTCTTGAATCTCGTAAAATGGGTGACAATGTTGCATTTTTACTGCTGCGGTTCTAACTTTAACTGTTTTAATAATTTGATTATTAACCTTGATGTGAAAAGTGACAGAGGCCTTTAATGGTTTAATCACTCAGAGGAGTCCTGGTTTCTGAATGAAGTTCATAAATGTGGCTTAGAACTGATATACGTTATCTTCAGATGAATACACACCATATCCTTGAAGGATAAGGAAAAGCAGCTTAAACAGAAAGATTCTCTGTAGAAATAAAATTTTGCTTAGGATTGTTTATGTTATCACATCCCCAGATGCGTCGCTTTTTACAGCTGATATATTCCAACATGATACTGAATTATTTTGGCATTCCACACTATCAGAGGATAGAGGGCAAACTTCTGCCATTGGAAAAAATGCATATATGCGCCTACGTGTGCGCCTGTGCGTACGTATGTGTGTACTCTCAAAACTCTTAAGTAAGGATGAAAGGACATTTTTCTGAGAATGCATTTATATGCAGCTAAATTATGCAGCTTCTCTATTTCTTTGTCGAGGATGTTAGTGCTGTTGGTCCCATGGCGCAGACAGCATGTTCATCGTAGAGGCACTTCATTTTACATGTCTCTCTCTTTGCTTTGTGACACAAGCGATTTTGTGCTGCTAACCGAATGCACATACTCTGCGCAGCTTCTTCCCTTTGGCATTTTCTGTCAGTAAAATGCTGCGGTTGCATGCCTTGCAGTCCAGCCGCTGCTTACACTGAAGTTGCAACATTCAGCCCGGTTTGTGTCCTCTATAGGCCACAGAAGTTTTTCGAATACAACTTTCCGGGCTGTTTTTTATTGCCCTTATGCTGATCATATTGTTCTCTCCAGCCTTGTGTTTAAGTTCTTTTTATATCTCACCTTTCAAGGCTCCTTCTGGTGTTAAGCCAGCTGATGGTTATAGTGTTTGAATAATAAATGTAATTTGTCAGTTCAAATAAAAACCTCCATCTCTATTTTTTTCATGTTACTGTTCCTCTTCTTGTAAATCCTGACTACTTACTCAGTCTAATGATCTTGATCTTTATAACTTTGTCAACAAATGGAATGGTCAAACAGCCTCTCGCCATAATGCATTTGTGCTCCAGGGAGAGCTGTGCTTTGTGCATATTTGCTTCCCACTTGGTTCGGCTTGGTTTAGTGCACTCTCAGTCTTTTAAAGTTTCAGTGTCATCTCCAGCACTACAACAAGTCATTCTGCTTCCTCCCTCTTTTTTAAAAACGTGATATATCAGAAAACAAATCACAACGGTGATGTACATACTGATGTTTTATTTGCTTTTTAACATACCAGTAGGGGCCTGTTTTCTTTTTCACTGACAACCTAACGTCTTTAACCTTCATTTGCTAAAAGCTTCTGCTCCCTTTTAAAATGTACGGGGTTTGATCCAGTCTGTATTTCCAATCTCAACCTCTGTGTATATATATACGCACACTTACATATACATATGTTCATATATAAATGTGTGTGCGTGCACAGGGAATTTCACAGCATTATGTTGGGGAATTCCAAAGAACAGACCAGCAAAGCTGAGTAAGGTCAGAGAACTGAACACTTTAGGCAACTCTGCAAAGGTACGGATGAAATTGGACTGATGAATGAGGCGGTCGGTTTGCGGGTTGTCTTTTCGGAAGAGCCAGGAAAGGTAAGCTTCTGCTGGGCCTCACCCTCTGACTTCATGGCTTTCTCTCCCGACTGAAGCTGGTTCCTCCCCAGATCCCAAACTATTCTGTTTTCAGCTCTTCCTATGTCTTATACGTATCCTCTGTTACATTATACACATCCTGTATTTTCCACACCCTCTCCGCTTAGGGGGTTCGCTGCCGTGGTCAGCAATCAGCAGTCCACACACACAAGACAATTTTCTGTCCCTTCAAGCAGGATTGTGCAATGCTTTGCAGCGTGACGCCTACACGGGCTGGGACACTGTAATGTCTCGCTCCGTCGCTGGCCGTATCGCTTCGGTTATATATTTGCATCGAACTAGTGAAAAAGAATAAGTTGGTAGAGAAATTATTCTCTTCTGCTGTCGTTTTGCTCTGGTTTATCCCAGCTAAGGGACCAAAATTGCCAGCTTACTGCTTGCCAGTGGCCGCGTAAGGCTGTGATGCTGCCTAATGGAGTGCCGGTAGAAAAAGCTGAGGTAGCCAATGGAGATTTTAGAGAAACGGGAGCCTGAGGACGGTAATGTTTATTTTCCAGCCCTAAGAAAAGAAATATATTATCGTATGGGTTGTAAAGGTTGATTAATGCCAGTACTCCACTTCCCCTCTCTGAAGTGCGTAGGAAAAGAGCCTGTGGAAACCAGCGGATGTTTTGCCACTGCCTTCCATGATTGGGCTCCAGATAAACGGTGATTCATGGAGCCACTTACATGGTAAACGTGAAAAATGAAAATGACCTATCCATTAACTTAATCATCATTCCATCCCTTCTCTAAGGCAAATAAAGTGCTAGATGGAGGCAGATGTTGTTGTAATAGAGGTCTTTTTTATTATTTGAAGGGACCAATTTCTAAAGGTCATTGATGGAACTTGATGGAAATAAGCCTTTAAAGTGTGAATATTGATGGCTGAGTAAAGTGAGTCTTCAGAAGGAAGACTGTGCAAAGACCCATAACTATTTTTAAAAAAATTATGGGTCAACTTCTTCTCTCACTCAGGGCCCTATAAATCTGAAGTCATCTGAAGAAGTCGTTGACTTCAGTGTAAATGAGGGCACAGTCTTCCTCACTGGAATGAGCTTAAGATTTTTATCCTCAGAGAGGAGAACAAAACAAACCAAAACAAAATTTACTGTGATTTTGCCACAGCCCTGATAGAAGCGGAGAGAAAAGGTTAGAACTCTCAGACGTCCGTGAGAAAGTTCCTTTTTTCTCTCCTTGGATCTGCCTTGCTCTCACAACCCGCCCGCGCTGTACCCGGCAGGGACTTGTGCTGGCGTGGCAGAGCCGCCTCCCGCTCTCAGCCATTCCCCCCCCGCCCCGTGCTCAGGTGCGCAGCGGCTGCTCTCCTGCAACGCACCCTGCGAACAGCCCACATGGGGAGAAAAGGGAGCTCTGCAACCCTCAATTCCCTTCTGTTTTAGAAACGATCAAGATTTAGTCCTTGTAGTTCAAGAAAATAAGCTAAACAAATGGTTGGAGCATTGATATCCTCACAAATGTATGGACTGGAAGGGAGAAAGAGGATCTATCACTTCGTTTCAATTCCTTTTTAATTACTGTGTTGTCCTCTGACTCAGTTTGCTTGAATTATTTTCTTTAATTCTCAGTCTTCTGATGTGGCATCAGCAATCTTATATTTGTCTTGAGGAATGCCTCTACCTTCTCTGTGCTTCACTCAGAACGTGGGTATGGCTATACGGATTGTTGTAAGGTACCTTTGGAAGCTCAGAAACATACACAGACATTAGGCAGAAGTGAGCTTTTGTTTTAATTCTGAGGACAAATTACATCTAAATATAATTTTATGCTTTAAATTTATTGAAAAATACATATCCCAAAATAGGTATGCTGTTTGTTATTCAAATAACATTTTTATGTAGAAGCAATTTCTCCACTGAAATTGTAGTAATCTGTAGTTATATACATATTTATTATATGCTTCTATTGTTTCTATTAGGCATTTAGAATATATCCACGTTTTATTTGCACATTATTCTTAATTATTTATATAAATCACATCTAGATTTATAAACATAAAAATAATATGCTTAGCAAAAACCTGCACAGATTTTTAGAGCAAATGTTTATGGCTACTAGAAACTTTTGAAGGATGTCATTTGTAATACTTTTCTGACACAACCTTAGCTGTCATAGCGCAAACAGCCCTACTAAAATTCATCTCCTTTGGACAGCTGGTGTGGTGTGATACCTAGCAGATAAAAGAAACCAAGAAGAACCAGGATAGCCTAGAATACAAGAGTGAGATAAAAAAAAAAGTCACAAGTAACAGTCTCTCTCTTAGCCAAAAAAAAAAAGAGGAGGTCAAATAAGTTCATCTCTCTGAGAGTAACGTATAGCTCAGATACGCAGCTCCTCTCCAGGCAAAAAGAAAATAAATTTACCAACGTCCTAGGAAAAAAGTATGGATCGATGATGAGAATTACGCTGCATGATAGCAAGTTGTAGTACCATAGGAATGGAGAGCAGAGCAATAGAGATGTTTTGAGTAGGAAAATCAGGGAGAAGCTGGCAGGAGAAGAGACTGTCACCGTAAGGAGGAGTGACAGCTGGGGGGATTCTAGCTACTGTTTGGCGTGCCTGAGAAATGCAGAGACAAAATTAACTAGGCAGAGAGACGTACACAAAAGAACAAGATCGCTGAGGCAAAGAAGTTTGTCAGGGGTTGAAGGGATTATCCAGCAAGCAAAATAAATGCAGATGAAGTTAAAAAAATAGATAATATCTAAAAGGTACATGCACCTCGCAAGGCAGATTTCTCTGCCGGTCAGCCTTGGAATAACTCCTGGGGCTTTGTAAGGCAGAAAAACTAGACTTAGCTTTAACCAGTTTATGGGAACTCCTCAAAGACAAGCATAGGTAGTCGTTGTTTTCAATAATATTTACTACAGGACACTGTAGCAAGACTCTGGTTTGATTCTTGGAGGAACCGTACTCTGCTGGTCTTTCAAATAGTTGTAATAAACAATGCCAAGCCTTTATACAGTGCAGCTGTAGCTAGCAAGGACCAGTTTTTTATTAGCCCTCCAGTGTTCCCTCGGCTACCATAGTATCTACACTGCACACAGCTACCGATTCCATTTGTATTACTGTTATACAAGAAACTACACAATGCAAATTAATGATTGTGTTGGGTTTTTTGCAAGTTAAAAAATTGCAAGGTAAACCCTAGGTAAACCTAAACCAAGGCTCCCATGTAATGATTCCTTTTCAGAAGTTCACTTTTCACAAATGCAAATGCTGTTTCAAATGTAAATAGCCTTTTGTAGTAAGAGAAAAGAATAACTATTGATTACGTAATTTACAAAATTAAGCTATTTTGGAAGACTTCTACATCTCTGTAATTACCTGCAGAAGGGTGGTGGCCTTTTAGTAGTCTCTACTGGATAGAGTTATACTTTTTTTCCTCTCAGCCCTATAAAAGCTAGATTTTGAAATACATGTAGTGCCTTACAGTAGCTTTAATCACTTCTGAATACTTGACCATCAGTAAACAGTAAGGCACATTAATACAACGTGCTAGGCTGACTTGCTGTGGTGAGATTTTCAGTCCGGGCAATGTGGGCAGCGCATGATTTCCACAAGGATATGAGGTCTCTGTCTTGCTTTTATTTTTTCTCTGGAGTAATCCCTGAAATCTTTCTCCATAGCTTTGAAAAATCTGTTCAGTCAAGTTTTCCCAAAGCTACATAGAGGATCATTTCATGATGCTTATAAGTTTCTATTTTCTCAGTTGGGTACTAGCCATTGCTATAAAATGAGGACATTTATTTGGTTATGCCTAGAGGTTTTCCTGGTTTCAGTTACCATTTTCAGAATGAATACTTGCTGACAAAACTAACTGACTTCTACAAAAGAGTTCATAAATATCCCCCCTTTACTACATTGATCAAGTTTTCCCACAGAATCTGATCAACGAGCACTCTCAAAATCGCTGCACCTTCACAGTTCGTAGGAAATTTGATTTTGATTACTAAAAGTGATCTTTTGCCCATTTGTGTGCAAAAATTCTTCTATTTTGTAGCTGGTGATGTATTTTTCAAGCTTGCCTGGCAGATCTGAGAGAGTCAAAGCATAACAGAAAATTAGACTCAAGGATAGACTTAGCAGTGTCATAATTTTAATCTGGTCACGATTTAAGACTTGCCATTGCTTCAAAAAAATAAGTAATCTTTCTGCCCAAATGAGATTCCTTTTTGGTCATGATTTTGGTCTATAATCACCTAAATTTGAACTGAATCCACTCAGCATACTGGTAGCACCGCACTTAGTAGACAAGCAAGTAGCAGCAGCTGGCAAACATTAGTTCGTTTACTACATAACTAAAACTATTTTTCAAGCACCTGTAAATATTGGCAATATGGATTTGCTACAATTCTGAATATTTCTGTTTGAATTAAGACAACTCAGCCCACACGTACAACTTGGGATAGAAGTGCCTGTGTTATCACTCAAGTAATATCTGCAGTTTGAACAGACTTTGTATCCCTAAAGCCTATGAAGCATGACTTGTCTTGATTGTTATTATTGGGCTTTATTGCTGGACGTTTTCCACGGACACATTTATATAAATGCAAACAGAAAAATGTAAAATGTTTAACCTTCTATTCAAGCCTCGTGATTCACTTAGCATGTGCAGAAATCCAGAGAGTTGTCCATTACATCCTCAACTCTTCCAAATTTCCCTGCCTGTCCTTCACACCTAAGCCATCTGTTTGTCATTTCTTGGCGCTCCCCGTACCTCTTTCACAAACGAACCATCTGCTCAGAGCCTTTAAACTTCTATTTACAATACATACTCTTTTATCTATTTTACAACTCTTTGCATATGTCAAAATTTTAATTACATAGTCACATATTAGGATGTCATCGGCTCAGGGGGCTTTTTCTAACAACAGTGTCTGTGATGGGCTAGAAGGCATTTAAAATGGGTTTTATGGCTCGCCGATATGTGGTATTTCTGAAGAATGCAACAAATTTTGAAGTGAAGAAGCAGATGATGCATGAAGTCACTAATTGTTCCAAGACACCTCCAAGTAATTGATGTCTAAATAATTCCATAAATGCTATTGCTTTGTTAAAATACAATAACAATATTAATTTATATGAAAATCCACTTTGGCTAACAGCTAATGCATTTAAATTTCATATAATCTAACACAGTCCTATCTCCTGTTAGGCTGGGGAAAAAAAGGGGGTTCTTTCTAGAAATTTACTGGATACCTCAGATCTCATAAAATATAAGAAGGTATGAATTAGTTTTATAAATGCTATAAATATGATTAGGATATCCACCTCCCAAAGAAGGAGGGCAAATCAGACCTTGCTAAATAAAAAATAGCCAAGAAAATTTAAAAGTACCAGTTATATTACAAGTACGGTACATACATACGTAACGCACACATACAACCACAGCTTTTCCTGACTCAATTCAGATGTAATTTCATCCACACAGATGAGACACTTCTCATACAAATTGCCGAGGGATGTTCCCTGTTCTTTCAGGGTGAGTTTGCTTAGCTGACACCATTTTAGGACACTACCTATTTTGCATGTTGATCAAGAGTGGAGGGAGTTTTAATAAGCCAAGGTGTTAGAGGAGAAAGAAGCAACAGATCTCTTGCCACATGGTCCACACAACAAAAGAAAGAGGAATTATTGAGCATTAGCAAAATGAGATTCCATTCCGGTGGACTTCAAGGGCTTTGCCTGCACCTGTCTTTTCTGCCCCTTAAGGTGTGAGGGTTGGTCAACTTGTCTGTGAAAAGAAAGGATATACCAGCAACAAAATATAAGAATACATGGAAATCACATCGGTGGGGAACTGTTGTTATCTTTGGCTTTGAAAAAAGCCCCAGTCCTGAGGGAGATACAAACAGATTCAGCGCTATCAGAGGAAGGGCTCCCACTGACGCACAGGTGACATGAGTCTGGTTGCACCAGAGCTGATCCTGAATTGAAGGGGTGACTTGGAAATCACCCTGGCTCAGTTGCGATGTCTGCAATTAGCTTTTTACAGAACTAGGATATGCTATAGAAACCTCTGCTTCCCCACCTGCTTGCAGGGAGGACCAAGAGCTACACAGAAGTCCTGTCGAGTAGATCCCAATCAAAACAACATTAAGTACAGAAACACTTGCCAGTGTCTGAATGAAAAACCTTTGAAATGGCTTAATTTACAGTAAGCACAATTCTAGGAAACAGTCGTTGAAATTCAGCTGCTTAGGGCAACTCCGTCTCAAACTGAGCATAGAATCACTCCAAAGCGCTTGACAGTAAATTGATCTGTGAATGTATTGCAGGTGGCTGCTCCGTGGCAGACAGACATACATACATGCATGCCTGAAGACCAACAGAAGACCAGATGGTGGGAGGCAGGATCATAAAGACGACTTTTCCACAAATGCCACACAGTACTAGAAGTAAGCCTTTTCCCACATAAACCTGATTCAGAGCTTAAATAACCCCGTCATACGGACTGCACAGCTGATTGCTAGACTAACCCGTGCAGCTATAGAGGAGCACCATAGACCGTTTTGTACGTCATTTGCTTCAGGACGGCTGGGAGAAGGGATCCTGTAGAGAGCGAGTCAACAGCACAATGAAATCCCATCAGGGAAAATGCAGCTCTTCCCTTTCCTTTCCATTTTTTCGCTTGGCACTTTGTTACACTCAAAGACGTCCCATGGTACCGTACACCCTAGTATTTCTGAGAGCAGGGGTAGCTTTGCTGCAGGGTAGTGAGGTAAATCAAGCATTTTGATACTTCTTTGCCTCCATCTAGTTCTGCACACAGAGCGATGTATTTTTTGTGAAATTTTATTAGCTTGACTAGAGTGAGCAGCTGTCCTAAGTCTGAAATTACACAGAGTATTGGAGCAATTCCAAAAGAGCTATTCTGGGCATGCAAATGGAGGAGACAATCCCACCTTTTTTTTGTAATTGATTAAGGTAAATAACTAAAGCTTGGAACAACTTGAAAGAAGCCCCTTCCCTTTTAATTATGCCTCTGTTTTTAATAATGTAGCTTTCAAAATCACCATCATAACACTGATAGAAATTTTAATAACTCCATCTAATGCTATTGTGTATATACCTGCAATGGTGGCTTCTTTACAGGAATTAAGGAATCCAAGTTCCTCGTAATATATTTTAAAACTCTTTAAAAGACTGGCTATCATGATCCCTCAATTTACCAACTGATTTTCTGTTACCTAACTAGGGCTGCACAAATTAATAACAGATTTAAGTCATCTTCAGGCTCTGTGATTCCTCTTCTCCACCTATTCAAACAGTAGGGATTATACTCATAATGCAGATCAATACTACCTGATTTAATACCCTATTTTCACTTGCTTTCAAATCCTCAAATTTAATCATGCAGCCTGAATGATCAGCTGCATTGTTCTGGAGAAATTTCAATTTTTTAAAAAATCCATTCATTTTGGAGAGAGGTTTAAAGAACAAGACATCATATTTTTACATAAAAGTTCTTATAAATTTTCAGCTGAAATGCTTTAATGTTCCTATGGTTTAAACGAGTGACTTGGAATGCCTTTTCTGTTCTTTGTAAGTTGATAAAGAATAGTAGGCAACAAAATGAATTTCTTTCAATGTGGAATTGTCTAAGTTACATATCCGAACAGAGGAAATTCATTAGATAATAACTCTTCCTGTGGTGTCAACATCAGTTACCTCAGTGCTTTTTGTACTGTTTCTGTAACAGCAAAACAAGAGTTTAGAATCGATTGATCTATATTTTCTCACCAAAGATGACATAAAAATATGATCATCTGTGATATATCTGTTCTTTTTTTACTGCATAGATACAATGAATTCATACATATTTTATGAAAACCTTTCACCAAAAGCTCTTGCATTCCTATAAAAATGCCCGTTTGTTGGGTTTTTTTGAGATGCAGGAAGATTGATAGTTGGAAAAATGACGGTCTTCAAAAATAACTTTGGATTCTCTGACCTGTTTCACTAAGGCACGCTTCTGTAAAACCAGGGTGGGTGGAAAGTACAGTTCCCGGAGAAGGAAAGGTGGAGGCATGTCCTGAAGCTTCGTGGCACTGGTGGTGACCTCTCAGCCAGCTGTTGCTGGAGCTGTCTCCTCCTCAACCAACCTGCTACGCCCGGTGAGAGAATGCATCAGCCCCATCTGCCTAAGAACAAAGAATGAATCTGTGCTTTAACACTGTCTGTATCTGCTCTCTGACTATTCCTATCGTAATTTCATCATTTTCCTGCTTTCCAGCACCCAGTGATCAGAGGGAGGCGCTTGCACCGTTTGTTATTAATGTTTTTCACATCCAGTCTGGTTGCCACAATAGCTCCATCATCAACAGGCTTGAAGTATGAACAATTAGATCATGATTTTCTGTAAGCATGTACCAGGCATCACAAAAATCCAGCTGTGTGAACAAAATAAAGAATCATCTTTGAGAGCAAATGCTGTTTACAATCTTACAATTTGCAGACTGAAAATTAAATTACTATTTTTATCCTCCTTTTTCTGCCAGACACTAACTAAATTTGTCAAAGTAAGCATGCTTAGAATTAAAGTTTTATTGATTTTTTTTTTTTAAGGCAAACTTAAAATATGGCATATAAAGTTCTCATAGCTGCATTAGACTGCAGAAGACTTCCTGGCCCAGATTCCAACTCCTGCCACCTCCAGTTTACCTGCCGAGAGCTCCTGATCCCAATCACAGTGACAGTCTTCAGTCTGCTGCAGCTACCTGGCTCACAGCTTGGTCGGGGCCACCAAACTCTAGTGCAGAGGGGTTCTTAAGGAAAGGAAAAGTGCAAGAGACAGAGGCTGAGAGAAAACACCTATGGAAAAGAAGAATATTACCCAGTAGTGGGCATCACCCGCGGGTTCAGGGGAATGGTCGTCGGGCTGGGAGCAGATCGCAGTTGTGAAGAGAGTTGGTTTATTCAGTGTTCGCTCTGAAAGGCTTCTGTTGGGTTATTTTAAGCTGTAGTATTGGTTTTATTCCTAGGTTTGAGAGATGACTTAAGGCCTTTTTTTTGTGTTGAATTTCCATTAGCTTTGTCTTTCATTTCTGTGGGTTGTCTTCTATTCCCTTCTCAGCATTTACCGTATGTAAATCCACAGGTTTGAGACGAGAGGAAAAGCAGAAATATTTTAGGAACTATTTTTTTCACAAGTTCCCCTCATAAACTGCTTTCTGGCGTGGTTACCCACCAGCTTTCCATGAGCTTCTAATCCCATTCTCTTGAATTCAAGAGAGTCCCATGGTCTTCAATTAACTAGACTGAATCAAGCACAAATTTTTAACTGGTTTTCCAAATAGCTTATTGGTGTTCACTACCTGAAATGTTCCTTGGGTTATGAACAGAGGCTTCAATACCTAGTTTGAAATGTAAAATCCAATAGCTTTTGTAATATTTTGACTTACTTAAAATTACGTAGTGAAGGGGTAGAATTTAAATGGTAATTTTTACTTGTGTTGCAGGAGGTGAAGGAGGACATCCTGGAGTCTTGTATTATGTACTTCACTAAGTAGAGCTGAACTCCTGAAAACTTCTATAAGGTCAGTGAAATTAATTGTGTGGGATCTCTAGCCATAACTGCTAAGAGGACCAAGAGCAGCTATAGTGAAGGGAAAAGTAGTTAGTTTATGATGTTATTTGATAAAGATTGGTGTGAGTAATTTTATTGCTGTCCAGAGGGATACATACCAATTTGCACCATCTGCTGAGACGTCAGCTCCACCTACAGAAAAGGCTGTTGTATAGCTCTTACATAAACATATTGAGCAGACAGCCAAAACGTCAACGCTTGCAGTAGTTGCTCTAGTTCAGAAAGATTACATACCTGTAAAGAGGTACAAATAAGAAGCAGATTGAAGAAGGCTGCAGGGGATTGCTGAGTCCTATACAACTTTTTGTAGATGAATTTTTAACAACAGGAGTAAATAATTACTAGAAGGTACATTATTATGTAAAGTATGAAAACAGAATTTACATGTCTTCTTCCTGAAGCAATCAGGATTTTTTATATTTCTATGGCTAATTGAAAATAAGATAAAACACATAGTCTGCCCAGCAGCGTCTCGAGCCTCAAATAACTTCGCAAGTGCTGAGTATAATCTGTGGTGCCAGCTATGCTGGGCAGGGTAAGGAGTTTCCCATAAAACGATCCTCAATCTCAATTAAAAATTCTGCATTTACCTCTTAGTTTATCTGAAACTGAAGAAGGCTGCTCTCTCTTGCAGTCAAAACATGTCACATGCATATTCTCACACAGAAAGCAGCAGAGGCTCTAAAGCCTATCTTAGAGCCTGTTTGATTTCCTGGCTGCCTTATTTGTTTACAACAATGCTCTTAAAATTGTCTCTACCATCTGTGTGGTTTCTAGTTGTTCGAATGAGAATGAGATATTAAAATGCCATCCAGATGTCTAGATGCATATCAGCATTAACATATTATGGAAATTGTCACAAGGATAGGTTTTTTTCTTCTTAAACAAAACAATATTTTTAGATGGAATGGAAAGAAGTAAATCTGTGAAGGATGACAAGCAAAAAAAAAATACACTGAGCATATTCAGCTGAACTTTCAATCACTTTTTATGAAAGGGTTAGGTACAAAGTGTCCTTAGTTGTTTTTACAGTAAATCTATAGGACAATTGGATGAAAACATAATCTTAAGAAAAAATCCACAACAAGCAACAAAGCACCACTAAGCCTGAAGATCTCATAAAATGAATTCAACAAAGTGAATTATAAGAGTTGCCTTTGTGTATTTATCTCATGAGAACGGGACTTCATGAACAAAAATAACAAATATCTTATTGGCTACTGAGCATCTACTTTAAAGAAACCTTTGGCTCTGACTCTACGGATGTTTACACTTGGAGACAGGGCCATGGAAACAACAGTGCAAGATCATACCTGAGCCTTCATTGCTCTCAAAAACTAAGAACTGAGATCAAAATATTAAGATAAATGTCTTTGAGGTTGGTTTTTTTCTGGGACCTTGATTCTTACAACTAAAAATAAACATGATGTCTCTTGAATTTCTCCCTAAAGTTTGGATTATTAAAAAAAATAATCATTAATAATGGAACGTTACACCAAAACCCCTGGAAATTACTCTTGGATCACTCTTGGTATCAAGAACTAAGGGTGGAAGATGGCCCCAGCTGGTAGGTTCTGCCGGGAAGCTGGGTACTGATGCAGGGAATGAGCTGCAAATAGGAGGAAGAAGAGATTCTATCACTCAACAAACAAATTCTCATGGCTTTTAAAATTGGAAAGGAAATTGGAATTGGAAAAACTGGAAAATTGTTTGATCTCCTCTCTCATGGAATTTTACTCAGCTCCCACACATCAAAGCCTACCAACATATTTCCAATGGTCACCATTTTTAGTATATGCTTTGTAAGCAATATGTGGGCAAACTGTGCAGAATTTCAGAAGAACTCACGCAAGCCTGTGAAAACTTTTGACTTAAGTCAAAGTATTTTGACTTAATTTAACTCAAGGGCATACAGTACATTAGCTAGAATGGGGCCTGAGTGCAGAAAGACATTTGGGAAACACTAGTAGTTCTACTACAATCACCATGAAAAGAGTGTTTGAAAAAGATACAGTATTTGGAACAAAGAAAATGAGGAAATACATTTTACAAGAGGATTCCTGAAGAGGCTGTAGCCATCATGGAGGAATTGTTGCAAATGCCTGGAAACTGAAGTATGATTGCAAAGGCATCAGTGGTGATTTCCTGCTGGGGCTGATCAGACGAAGGAGTAAAAGAAAAGCCAGGGAGGCTCTTCCCAGATGTGTTTGAAACCTGTTGCTGTACCACGGTCTACTCAAAAGCCATCGATTTTGCCAGTTGAAATGGTTTGTAGTGAAACACAAAAATCATAGATGTGTTATTTAGCTTCAAATATTTTAATTAAGTCTAACCTTAAGCTGGATGTCAGGATAAAAATAAAAATGGAGTCATATAAAGCAGGGATAAGGGAAGAAGGGTTTTTACAAAGTCACCCACTCCATCATTTTTGTCCCAAAATAGCATAAACCAGATTTAAATCATGTCTGACATGTATCTGCTTAACCTGTCCTTCCACTGATGGAAATTCCACAGACTTCTACATTATTTATTCCACTACCTATCTAGCCTTTAAGCTGGACATTTTTTTTCCCTAGTGTTTAACCTAAATTTCCCTTGCAATTTCATCACGGAAATTATCCTGTTCCCTCCCTGATGGCAAGGAGTACACTTTACAGCCTTCCTCCTCACAGAGGACAGAGCTAGAGCTAGTACCATGTAGGTTAGAACCACCTTTCACTTACATGAAGGCATTTCACCTCCCTTACTGTCCTTCTCCAGACTAACCAAGCTCAGTTATTTCAAGCTTTCCTCATGCTCCATGTTTTCTGCAGTTCTGACTATTTGGCATGTTCTCCTCAGAATTCCCTTTAGTTAATCCATATCTTTTTAGAAATACTGGGTCCAAAACAGGCCAGAGTTCTCCAGCTGTAGTCTTATTGATGCATAGCCTTGAAGAAATACTTCACGTTTAAAACTTGCTATCCCTGTTTATTTATCCTGATGTGCTGTTTGCTTTTCTTTGTTAATGACACTCCTACTGTCTCCCGCCACAGCTCCTCTCCTGCTGACGTCTTCCCTATCCTTCTTCCCTATCCATCTTATCACCAAAAGGCATTAGGTTAGCTTGATGTGATTTGTTCTCAAAACATCCATGCTGGTTCTTTTCTTATCATCTTTTATCTTCTGAGTGCTTAAACAGATTGTCTGACTATTTATTCTGGTATCTTTCTGGGCACAGAGCAAAGAATGATTGGTCTGTAATTCTTCAATATTTTTTAAACATATTACCTTATTATTGTTCTTCTTTTTGTCTGATAACAGTGGCATATAATCTTCACAAGGAGAGAGTCTATTATATGTATACCCAGGGCTTAATCCACAGAGAAATGTAGAAGAAAGGATTGTATTTCAGTTGCTACTGCAGCTACTCCTGAGCAGGGATGACAGTTCCAGTGTTCAGTGGATCAATGGTATCACAAAAATTGATCTTTAATAAATAGGCTGAGAGTTTGAGTATCCTGTAGCAGGCAATAAAAACGTATGCATTATGTTTTATACGTTATATACATTATAGCAGAACAGGTGCACAATCCCACCCTGAGGGGGGCGAAGATGTATTTTATATCTTTCAGTTTGTTGCGTGTTATGTGTTTTTGCTCTAAGACCACCAGAGACTTCTAATGGTAATTCTCAAATGCCACTCTAATGTCATAAGAGGGTAAAAAGAAGGAAACCTAATCATACAGTTTAGCCCCTTCAGTCGCTAAAACAGGAATCCTAGCCTGGTTGAAAAAATACTGCTCTTTTGAGGATTGCTAACTATTCAGAGAATAAATCTGTTTGTGGATTATTAGCCGCAAAGTAAAAGCCTATTGACAATGAATGGACAATAGCTGCTTTTTTACTGGTGCGTTTGGAGCGTCTGCAGCCAGGTGCAAACATTTGTTAACAATCCGTCCACACAGCTCCATTTAGAGTTCCTGAGAGTTATGAACTAACACAAAGAAGATAATAAATAGACCACCAGATTTTTTTTAATCTGGTTTTTGTTTGGCATGAAGGGAGTTTTAGTAACGCTTCTTAAAGCAACAGGGTTTTGTCTTCCGAACTTCATTAACTGCAAGACATAGAGCCCCTCTTGGTGAGACCCTCCAAATGCTGAAAGCAGAACCTCATTTACAATGTACTGAAGTGAGGGTCCAAGGGGGACCCACATCCCGGACTTGTGCACCCCAAACGTTCACAAAGGACCTGGCAGAAAAAGTTCTTGTGATACTGCTTTAGAAAGGAAAAAACAGTAAAAACTTACTTTGCTTAAATCTTTACAGACTATGCAGTCCTCCTGGATGGCAGCTAGTCCTTATTTACAGTGTACTATTAGCCCTTGTTCACAGGATAATATTATCCTAAAACTGAAATGAATTGTAAGGTCTCTCAGCTTCCGTTGCTCAGATGCAGTAGGGGATTAATGTGCATTTCCTAGGCATGGTTACAAGCAGAATAAATCTCTGCTGCTGCTGTTCACCCTGAAAAACACTCGCGGTCCCAAAGGCCAGACCAACTGGTTTTCAAGCATTCACATGAAAGTTTTAATTCATGCTCTCACCAGTCCAAAGTATGACTGACTGATACAATACATGCTAGGGTTAACTGTTGTCGTTCTTCGGGGTTTTATAGTTGCTCTCACACATGGCAGTCAGCCTGGATCTCATGTGGGTATAAGCCGTGCCTGTACTCTCGCATGTTTTCTCATACGCAAGAGTGTTTTACTGTGAACTATTTTGACACTTTCAAGAATGGCTAATTATGCACTTTTAGAGGTCTCTTTCAAGGCCTTACCCAAAACATATTGATCTTCCATTGACTCTCGTTGCCCTTAATAGACTGATGGGCAGTCAGGCTCTTTCTGCCTTATTTGATCTCTGCTGCTTACCCGAGATGCAATTTCTTTTCCAGCAGAGATCTGGACACACTTTTCATTTTGTATCTTCCTGCACTACCTCAGTAGCTGTTTTTCCTGCTGTTTGAACCTTCTGCGCAGAGACCTTCAAGGGAAATAACAGAATTGCATCAAGGGAAATAAAAGATTTGATGTAATCCTGAGACAAGTTTTAGTTAAACATAGGCAATTTGTCTTAGAGCAGTTCAATATCTGGATATAAATATATGGCCTTTGTATACCTGAGGTGATATTGTCTATCCCAGAAAGCTATGACTGTTAATTAAAACAGATCAAGTGATAGCTATAACTTTACTGGCATATTAAGAAATAATTAATTTTTATTTGAGCCTGAGTCCTTCACAATGACTTGCATCAAGCACTTGATGAGTGAGCTTCAGTTGCACGGAATATTCCTAACACACTAATTTTAGCTTTAAATATTTTCTTTCAAGTTATTTCTTAAATGTTTCTCCAATACTACATGGAGAGGTAATATTAGACTTCCTCAAATTACAGCATTACCTGTTTGTATGTAACTATCATGTGCAGATAAAATATCTGGTAATTTGCTTTGAAGCACCGATACATTTTCAAAAGAAGTACTTTTAAATCTACCTAGGAACATTTCACAGAGTAAAAGTGATGATATTAGGTTAATACATTATTTATGATGAGTGATTTGCTCAGCCCTATGCAAAATAAAGGAATATTTTTAACCAGTTAAATCAAAGCTCTATGAAAAGAGGTGAAAGCACATTGTTTTCTCCATCTTTCTCAGCTTCAAGACAGACTGCCTTAATTACTTATTAGGCCTTCACTTTGCAACTTGCCTTGTGGCAGCTGACAACAAAGAGCTGTGCCTGAAAAGGTGAGAAACCTCTGGGCAGTACAACCAGGAAAGGTGGCACTGCTGCTTGATCTTGTCCCTTTTTTTAGCCCAACGTCTGTGTCCTTTGCTTGAGGTTTTACGCAGCGTGTCTTCTTCCCCCTTTCATTCCCTTTGTACATAGTTCTAACAAAGATCTTGCAACTAGAGAAGCAATAGAGTGCAGAATGGAAAATGAATTCATGTTAATCAAGCAGGTACACCTCACTGGATAATTAATAGCACATCTTCCTGCCTGCCTGTAGGACTTCAGAACTGATTAAGCGGCAGCTTTCACTGCTGTCCCACTGTATAAGAAAGTATGGCAATAAAAAAGGATTCAGCTTCACAGCATCATATAAGCTTAAATTTCTTTGATAGTAACAATGTGAACAAGAAAATATGAGATATGGGGAAAATATCTCAAGGAAAAAAGGATAGAAAACAATTCTTCAAACCTAAAAATAAAACAGCAGAAGAACAACGTGCCAACAAATGTAACAAATTTCTAAACTGAGGTTGCAAGAGAAAACACTTCAATCCCACAAGAAGCAATTAGAAGATCCTGTGGAAATAGTGCATTAAAAAGATGAGTCTCCTAAGGAATGAACTGCTTTTTCCTCATATCTTTTTTTTATTATTGTTCACATGGAATTCATATAACTGCATATTCTCTCCACAGTGTTTGAATGTTGCTTTCCCCTTTCAGAATGATTATCTGTCCTCTATTGTAAGGAGGTATGAATAAGCAAAAGCTTTCAAGGCTGCTGAAAAGGATGAAGTACTTTTTTATTTCTCTTCGTAGAACACAAAGTCTGTAGGAGGGAAATTGCAAAATATTGTTCTTCTCTAACATGCGTTGGAGAAGTACTTGGTTTATTTACTCATATCCCACCTGAAACAACCCACAGATTCATTTAAATAAATAAGCTTGCACTATACAGCAGGTTCTTATGTCTGGAGTGGGGTAAAGAGAGCAAGGGAAATTCTCTCTTGTGCAGAGTGGATTAGTCCGTGCTTAGGCTTTTTTTCTTTTTTTCTTTTTTTCTTTTTTTCTTTTTTCTTTTTTTTTTTTTTTTTTTTTTTAGTTTTATTGCTTGCCTTGTAGAGGAGGTCTGAACTGAAAGAGTTTGGGAATCTCATAATCCAGGGCACTTACTCCTTGGTTTGAGACATTTATCGCCTTCTAGATCAGCTCACTTGTGGTTTAAAATGCATCTTGCACTGTAACTCTTCAGTCGCAGTGACCTGGAATCTGAAAAGACCTTTATACCATGGAATCTGTTACCTGCTATCATGCCCATCGTGATTACTGCTCTGCCTTGGAGGTAACTGGAGTTATATTGCAAATTTAGGTTAATAGGTTCTATGATCAATCAACTCAAAGGCACATACCTGTCCTATTAATAATGCAAATGTGATAGGATTATTGAGTTATGAGTAGCTTACACACAAATATTAACCACTAATACATTCATTAAAGCTGAGTAAAGTATTAATTAGCTTCCATGCTGCTGGATTGCAGAGTAACAGATAGTTTTACCAAGGCCTGCTCAAATTGATTAGTGTGATCCCATGCTGTGCAGTGTGTTTCCACAACAGAATTGATCTTTCTCCTAGGTGAAGACAAACAGCATTCCAAACCACATGTGGGGACGTTTCTGACAAAGCTCAGTTAGGGAAATAATTAATAGAAATATCCTGCTAGAGAGTTTTATCCTGTATGTGATCTTATTCTGAAAGTAACAACTACTTTAAATTTGATGTGACTCTTTTTAGATCCAAAAGAAAAGTAGAATAAAAGATTTCTCCTTTTTCACTGTGCACTGTAGGGGTATAGGCAGTCTGCCAAAGTGGGATTATTCTCCAGTATTCCTGAAAAACTACTTCCTGAAGTGATACCCCTGTTCTGTTAATCTTATTTATCAAGAAGCTGCCAGCTTTCACTTTACCAAACTGCAGGTAAAAAAACACCACGTGATAGTGTCTGCGCAGGCAAATACCTGTAGCTCATGCTTGTTACTGAGCCTTAAAAATGTGGCCCTCAGCATCTATCATCATCCAACTTAGCAGCAGCAAAAGATGCAGCTCCATACTCACAAGAAAGGCCCAAAGTGCTGAATAGTGTCGTTTGAACGCAAATTGTGTATAAGTAAACATAAATATCCCAGCTGGCACACATACTACTTAGGCAACCACGTACTTCTCAGAGATGCTCAGATATGAACCATGTATTTTAAAGCCAGTTAAATTACTGTTGCAGAAATAAGGTCATAAGATATTACTGCCAATCTCTTGAAGGAGATATATGTTGTTCAGTGGTTACGCAGTAACTGAAAAAAGTTTTTTATTTCATTTACTTTTTTTGCTAATTTCATCTTGGAGGAATGAAGGCAGTAATCATACACGGAAGATAATTATCCTAATGCAGTGGTGGAAGTAAGACCAAACTGGCCGCCTCAGCATGCCGACCACATCATTGAAGGCACTCATTGATGAGGGTATAAACATTGGTACTTTAATATTAAACAGGTTTAATAACAGGAACCATTTTTTTCATGTATCTTTTAACGGGTCTGAGACAAGCCTCTGAAAGACCATGAGATTATTTCTAACAATATCACTGGCCTAAATTGACATGGGGTCATTTCATTGCATGTATTGGAGGACAGAAAAGTTCTTCAGGGTTTGACCTGAGTGAGTGCCACACAGAGACGAATATTCTCAAAATCTCAAAAGGGTCCTGATCAAGGACCATTTCAGTTTCCTCCCATTTTTTCCCCAAATCTAGGCAGCCCCTTGTCCCTGCAATATTATCTCATTTCTCTGAATTCTGAAAGTGCCTTTTCATTTGTAGCACTTTATTGACAGTGAGTGGCAGTTGTTCATTAACCATTATCTCTTCTAATTTTCTGTGAACTAATTGTAAGGAGCATAAGAAAAGCTATTAGAGTAGTAGAGCACTGAGGGATAACAGAAGCAAAAGAGCGGGTCAAGATTACATTGGGTCATCGCAATTTACAGTAATATTTCTTTCAAGAAATGTGGAGGTCTAAAAGTCAATTGTTAAAAAGAAGGCAGAAACAGACCAGCTAATATCAATTCAAAAATCAATAGAAATGTCCTTTTTGATACGAACTTCTATAGCAATTTCTAGGGAAAATACTTATCTTATGATATGACAAGCATCTTTATTGCATAGGTTAAATGAGCCAGTAAAAGGAAAAATATTGCTAGCGTATTGGAACATAGCAGTAGAACTGAAGAACAGACATGTGCAGGCACAAAGTTAAGATAGCCAAAAAAGAAAAAAAAAACCACAAAAAAAACCCTATTTGAGCTGATGCTTACAGTCCAAAGCTGATGTCTGAAGAAGGAAACATGCTTGGTACTCAAAAGGCATCATTTATCTGACTAAAGTTTCCTAGAATTTTGAAAGAAATAGAAATAACATTGTTAAAACTACTGCAGGTTATGGGTAAAGTAACCTTTGCTCATGTCTACATTAACTTGACTAACCACAGCGGGACATGCCTTATAACTTTAGCTGATTATGAATACAAATCATCAGGTTTATATACATATCACTCATGGTTAGAATTCATTTTTGATAGCAACAAATGAGGGCAGGGAAAAATTGTAAATCAAAATATGTACTTTGAACAATGTCCTGTTGTGTCAATGTGATTTCAATAACTCACGACAAAAAGGTAGAAAAATGTGAATGGCAGTTGTGGGAATAAAATTTTTCATGTTTTCCTGTCTTTCAGCATTTAGACTAATAGGTGGATGTAGCATGAAAAGACAAACAATGATGGAAAAAATAACTGCATTGGTCGCATGTAGCAAACAAGTAAGATATAGGCATCTTTATAAATCAAATCTACAGCTAAGGTACAGACAGATTAACAGGTGGTGAAACAACAGATGACATATACACCACTGATGGTGAAGAAATATGACCAGGTTGAATAGTTTGGACAAGCTTTAATTCAACACAGCACACTTTTGAAAATTGATGGCTTTTAAAATAACTTAGGAACGTTTCTGCCTAACTCACAATGCCTGCTGGCCCCTGGGAATAGGAACTAATCCCACACCATTGTTAGGACAACAAACAATAAAGCTGAGCGGTTGCTAATGATCACTTGCACCAATTTGAAATTGTTCTCATGAGCAATTACTCAGGCTGTGGCTGGAATCAGTTAGAGTTGCTCTGACTACACCATGCGATATTTCCACAGCTATTGATGCACCACCAGATCAGAAGTTAAAATGTTAAAATAATGTAAGACAACGGATTTGTTGCCATGCAAAGGTTCCCGCTACTTAGGTGGGCGCTAGCGGGGAGGGTATTGCTGAATTCCTTATGGATGAGACCAAAAATAAATGTTAGCCTTGGAGTAGATTAGAGGCAAGCAAAAGAGCAGCAGAAATATCAGTCATAATAATGAAGGTGGAAGTAGATGGCTTTTCCAGATTGGTAACCTTCATCAAACAAAAGCAGGATGAGATCATTTGAACACAGATTGGAAGAATTATGGAATGAAAAATAAGTTGAATAAATCAACAAGCATGTCAGGTGGTACTCTGCAGCAAAGATGGAGGTTTCTTTTTTAATTTCCTGAAAAGGCACATTCTATTCTCACAGGAATGAAGCTGTAAGGACTCATTGCCAAGAAATGCTACTGGATACACACCCCCACCCCCTCACCCAGCAGACTGTTGATGCGTTTGCAGGACAGAGATATTTATGAAGAAACTTTTTGTACAAGGTATGCAGTGTATGTGTGTTGGCACAGTTCAATTTAGGGCTAAAATCTGTGCCTAATGTGCAATGTTGATAAAATCAGAAATGCAAGCAATGGAATAAACGAGACCGAGTGTTAGGTCTGTACCCTTTTCATCCTTTTAGCTGGTCAGAGTTCTCTGTATCTTTCTTTAGAAAGTTCCTTGCCTGCTCCCCAGGCTGTTAAAAGGAAGGATTGATTCGAGACTTTAACCTGTGCAGTTCCAGCTGGGACATTCAGGCTGGGCAGGCAGTACATGAATGTTTTTTGAAAATAATAATAGTCCATCACTGGCAATACCAAGTAAAAGTCAGAAAAAAGAAGGGTTGTGATTTATGTCACGTGATGATGCCATTGGAAAAGGGAGAGATCCACTCAAGCCTCTCCGTGTTTCTCCTGGGAACAGCACTGCGCTCCACTTAGCTCAAGATTGTGCCCCAAGGTGTATTTTGACTAAGAGAAAATAAAACAGACATGTGGACTGGTGGGTACCTCTAATCCCAGTAATGACAGTAGCATGGGCATACCAGACATGCTTTCAATCTTTCTAGACTTGGGTATCTATACCTACCTCACATGCCCTAACTTTGCACCTTGGGCAAGCTTTGAAGCCTGTTCTGACTTCCACACAATTTAAATCTTCTATTTAGATATCACTAACGTTTTTAAAACTATTGTTCATCTGCAGCCTAAACTCTTAGACATCTAAGTCTTCCAAAATATCGGTACCATCTGTCACAGTCTAAGAATTACCATTCTAGTTATCACCAATAAAGGGATGGAGTTATTTGATATGAAATTTATGCATAGCACCAGTCACCTATTCACCCAGGATGCAATTGAATCTGCCACTGGGGAATTTTGTATAAGTAATGAGTCAAAGGCTGGGTTAATCATATGCATAGAGGGCTAAGAAGAGTATACTGGAATCACGCAGATAGTTTGAAAAGGCGGGTATGAATGAGCATATGTGAGACAGAGCAAGGATGGGCTTTTAATTGGGGATGGTAAAATGAGGTCGTTCTGGAGCAGAGTGTGGGGATGAGGGAGACAGGCATTTATTCCAAATAATGGATTATACTAAAATTAGCTTTACCTAGTCTTTACTTCTGTGCACCAGCATAACAAAGCAGGATGTAGTGCTCCATGGTGAGTGTGGCCAAGGCAACTACAGGTTAAAGCACCTGCCTTGGAAAAGGAAAATAATCTGCTTTCTATCCCTACTTCAATGAGTTTATGAAGACAGTAGCAAATGAATTTATGCAAGTTGAATAATGTCAAAAGAAATATCGAGAAGTCATCCCTGCTGGTTAACTGGTGGCCTAGTCTAGGGAGGGCATTCAGAGGCAGGAATTCAGCCCTCCTCGAGCAGAGCACAGAGCTCAACCTCAGACTGCCGCTTCCCAGGTCAGTGATGCAATTCCAGGTGGGAAAGACACAAGGGGCTGTGTTTTGCATGAAGTTCAGACCATGATATCTACGGGGTTGGGTCCTTGAGGCTGGGGAATACCTGCTCTGACACAGGCTTATCTGCATGGGCAGTGCAGCAGCCAATAACTCCAGGGCTTGGTGACATCTGAGCTGAGGTTTTGAGGATACTCATTTCAATGTCTGCATCAAAAAAATCACAGTTGCAGAGACTGAAATGCTCTAACGGGTCTAGCCCATGGCACTTAAACGATATAAAAAGTTACCTTTTTGGTGATGCGGACAGTGTATGGTAAAAAACAATCCAACAGAATCTGCTGATGGGAAATCTGACTAGATTAATACAGTTATTAAATAAGTCATGCTGCAAGCTATAGACAAATACTTTTCCACAATTCGTTCATTGTTAATGAACACCCAAGCTAGCAAATTAAAATAAACCCGTTTTATCACTCAGATTTAATGATTTCCTGCTGGGCCTTTTTGATGTTCAGAACTGGCCTTCTTTTGAAATGCTTAGCTGATCAGCAAATTTGCTGTCTGTCTTCCATTTCTTCTCCACTGAAGGTTACTCTGATACTTTCGCCTTTTCCTTTCACATGTTTATATTTAAAGATAACCACTGCCAGCATGAACCACTTTTACCTCTCCTTGAGCTTGGAGTTCATAATGCTGTTTGAACGTTGTAAGCCCTTAAGTACTGAAACAAGGTGAACACTCAGCTCCAGAAATTTCAAATCCCGGTGAAGTGAACTTGCTGATTAACTCTGTGAATGAAATGAGTATTTTAGTAGAGTTCTAGGATGACAACAAATGAAAATCTGTCCTAAAATATAGTAAAACCTGCAGGAAATACAAGGTACCTGCTGAGACACCAGCTTTCTCTTTAGCTACAGTGTTTAATCTTTTTGACTCTTGCCTAGTTCTTCTGGGGTAGAGGGAACACGGGTACAGATTTCACAGCGCTGTCATCGCCACTGAAATGCTCTTATTAATCTAGATTTGTATGCTATGTGACTGTTGGCAATAAGGACAGTTAACGTTCCAATATCACTTTCCCTTCAAGGATACTGAAGAGCATTGGAAACATTAAGCTCTGAGGTTGGTAATTTACTAATGAGAAAACTGATTCAAGGAGAAATTAGGACCTTAATCTCTCATCCATTGAAGCCAATGGAAATCATTTTGTGATTTCCTTGGACAGACTGTGTGGCTTGTAAAAGGTCACACGAGAAATCGTAGAAAAATTAGACCAAAAGTCCAACAACTTTTTGCTTGTTCAGTACAAGAATAACTGTCCCCTGTCCTATGCCCGAATCCTTTGTATCTGAATCCCTCTTCCTTAATGCAGTTTAGAAATATTCCAATAAATTTAGATTTGCTAAGATTACATTTTCATAACACCACCAGCTGTGTGCTGCAGCGGAGGAGATGTGGAACAACTGATAGCTTTGGAGCGCTACTATTTTTTTATTCAAGCCGAACATCATGGGTCTCCTCCCTGGGACCTGAGCTGGAGCCTTCACTGGTAGTGGAGGCTGGCACTCCAGATTCTGGAAGCAAAGATCTCTTGGGCAGGTTTCCTACAGAAGAAGCACAAGCCAGGCCCACCGAGCTGAAGAGCCAAAGCCTTTGTATCCTATTTGCGTGCTCACAATTATTTTAAGCACTTTAGTACAACTGAAAGCCATACCTCATCTCACAGAAATGAAATTTTCAAATTCCTTGAAGCAGTTAAACTTTAACAAAAAGCTACTCTGTATTGCTGAGACCTTTCATTGAACTAAAGCATCCGGTTTTCAGAGTGACATGATGACATTGAAGAAGTCGCAATTAAATTCTTCAAACTTGTTACTTTGGAGGTAATATTCTCGAAGGACCTGATCCAAAACACTCTGTACTCAGTAGGAGTCTTTCCACCCCGGGGCTCCCTTGATGTTTTGCAAGATCCTCTATCTGTGGTAATATTTCAAGCAGTTTATGACAAAATTCCATAATGCAATATGCATTGCTTGTGTGGCTAGAAACCTTTATATCAACAGTCTAGATAAATGCTGGTACCGCTATCATAATACACTTCAACAGAGGTGAGAAATATAGTGCTGTATTTACAAATTTGATCCATTCAGGGCCTAGGGCTGTAGTAACTTAGATGTAGGAGCGTTTGTGCGCAAAATCACTGGAGCATACACATGATTATTTATCAAGATGGTCTATGTATAGTCCTAGTATTATGCATTAGCACCTACTTGATATAACAGGAATAAACATTTCGTGAAAGAACACGAAGGACACTGGAAAGGTATATCACAAGTACAGTTTTATAATGAACCCATGGAATATTTATGTTGTACATTCCACATAAAATATGTGAGAGCTAGCCAAGTAAAGCCCTCCCAAAACGAGGTAAGCAGGACATTTTTATAATGGTGATATAACTGAAAGAGCATTCCTAGACTTTCATGAACCTTGTTTTCTATTGGTGTTCCTTCAGCTTATGTATCACTTAAAGGTCATTCCACAGCACGACTGAAAGAGTAGATGTATTTTTGTGGTATACAGAACAGACTTCAGTTTTTGCACTAATCTGGGCTTAGCAAACTCTTGTGTGCAGTGAGTGGCAAATGTATTATTCTACTGTGTCATATAAAGGATTATTTCAGATGTTTGAAATAATGCGTATAGTTAAAGGTTATGGTAGAATAACGTTAAAGCAATTGATTGTTTCTGGGCCTGATGGTAATATGAATGATAAAAATGTGATGACTATTATAGCCTTGAAGCATTACACTCATTTTGCTATGATAATAGTCCTCAGATTTGGTTATAGCCCTAATATGTTACCTGAAAGTTAAAATTAGATTCTTAGGTCTGTTGGCACATAATGATTTCTTATTGGCTAGAATGTAATTCCTGAAAGAAAAAGAGAGTTGATCTTGAGGATAAATGCTGATTTCTTTTTTCTTTTTCTTTTTTTTTTTTTTTTAAGATGAGATAAACATGGAGTTTGTATTTCAGAGAAGAAATCAATTTAGGATCATCATTTCTAGCTTGAAATACGCCAAGATAAATATGTCTCCTGCTGCATGCTTACATCACTCTTTGAACCAAACTATTATGGACCATGGGTGGATATTGTTTCTGGTGTTAGAAGCAACACACCGAAGCCGTCAAGTGACTGAGAGCTTCCAACCAGACCCTACAGATTGTTTTGATTTTACTTTTGAGATATTTTAAACATGCGTGTGCAAAGGAGCAGCTCACAGAAACCTGTCCTGGCTGTTAGGCTTGTCTGGGGGCTTACAGTGTTGTCTGTCTGAAGGACACAGGCTCCAAGATGACTTTCCTCAAAGTGATTCCCAGCCTTCCCCTTGCCTACAGAAGTACCTAGCAGGAGAAAGGAGGTCGAGCCACAATTTTTACTCCTTCCCCGCCACAGCAGGTAGTTGTCCCAGCTCTGTTCCAAACGGTGCCCATTATCGTAATATTAGCACTTCGCAATCCTTAATGCTTGTTTAATCCATCATTTTTAGGACTCTGGAATGAAGGACTCGCTGTCCGTGGTCACCGCTACCAGTGCAAACTCTAAGATTGCAATCTTAGCCATAACAAGGTCACATAATAAAGCACGTATCGGAAGAAAGACTAATAATAATTTTCATTGCGTGTAATAAGTATATAATAAAGTTTAGTAGCAGACAGGAGAAGGGCTGCGAAAGTCAAAGCGTTTCTTTTCTATTTCTGATTGTTGCTCTGCAGAGAAACACACCCACACAAAAAAAAGAAAAGAAAGACAAGGAAAAGGATGGAGAAGGATGAGAATAATATACCAGCTAAAGCTAAGCTGGTTCCAGACAAGCTGAAAAAGAAATGGAATGGTGTCACCATTATGACAATGCAGAATAGAAATTCAATATTTCTTCTGTAGTTTGTGCTCTGCTTTACTTTAGGGGACTAGGAAATGTTTGATTAAAAAGGGAGTCCTGTTCACAGGGTGCATTATTCATTCCAGATTTCACTTTTGTAACTCAGGATAGTCAGATGCATTTCTTACCCCAGAACCTGTCTGATGTGTCTGTATTTCTGGAGCTTCACGCAGGTGATTGGAAATCAAACATTCAGGGGAGATACCGCAGTTAAGTATTAAACCTGACAGTTTTTATATGTCTAGTACAATAATTGATTTCATGTTATGCTAACCTACTCTGCAGGTTAAAGCGGCGAGGATAGTTCCATTTCATAGAGTAGTCACTGAATTATTATTTTTAAGGTTTTAAAAGCACTGAGGCAATTTACATTTCTATTTTCCTTTTTAAACATTTATATAGATGAAGAATACAGTGAACACTTGCACAGGGAAGAGGACAAATTCAACCCTGAAATTTCCTCTGAGAAAAAAAAATTAAAATAGTAAAAAAATTAGTAAAATACGAAAAAGAAAATAACTTCTTGGAGGGAGGGATTAGTGGGTTTTTTTCCTCTTTCTTTGTTCTGGTCTGTTTACCACCTGCTTGTGGCTTCTTGTTGGAGTGGGGAGCTGGGGAGTGCTTGGCAGTGGCAACAGTCTGAGTGATTTCTGGCATTTCAGAGTGTCGTGGTTTAACCCCAGCCAGCAACTCAGCACCACGCAGCCGCTCACTCGCTCCCCCCCCACCCAGTGGGATG